>OMKR01102726.1:0-10080 GCA_900302355.1 Cyttopsis rosea | reverse complement strand
GCCCCAGCATCTGCCGCAGCCCCGGCCCCATCCCCTGTACCTGTACCTGTACCTGTTATGCGCAGCCGCGCGGGCCGCGTTATCCGACCTCCGCCACGCTGAGTTCTACGCTGTGGACTGTTTGCCTGTTGGCTGTTAGATGTATATATATTCGTTATGGTGAATTCTGGGGGGGCCTGTGTGGTGATACACAATTGATAGACATTCACCAGGGACAGCTGTTCCTTTAAGGGTTCATGTTTTAGGCAGCCAACCAGCAGCAAGGAGATAGCTGGTTGGTGGTTAAAGAGGAACGAAAGGAGGCGTTTTGATGCATGCTCGCTAGCTGTGGAGTTAGTTGTGTTTTTGATTTTCGATGTGGGAGTAAAGAACGACTCGGCATACTTTCGCCTCCCGTCTCATCATTTCGGCAATCCCACACTGTATCTGTTTACATTGCAGACATTGATGAGTGCCTTGATAAGCCCTGTGGAGACGACGGGGTTTGTCAAAACATCGCTGGAGACTTTACCTGCTCGTGCAATAAAGGATATCACAACGTACCTGGCCGATCACCTCTGTGCCAAGGTCTGTCTATCTATCCATCTATCTATCTATCTACAGTATCTATCTACTTAAGACTAGGTAGCTGGCGACCCAGTACTTTACCCGGCGATATCTCTGTCAGCTTTTGTGAACACGAAAAGATGAATGTGTATCTGTCATGGAGGCAAGCTGGAAAATTGTGACAAAAGTGACATTCCTCTCTATTTGGTCTTTGTACTTTCCCCAGGTTAAAAGCTTTTAAAAATCTGTGCCAAAGGTTATGTTGTTATCGCAAAATGCCCAAGGATATTTCACCTTAAAACGTGGTTCTTCTCCACATAAACCAGCTCAATGCAGGCTAACTGATTGATTGGTGGTTATATTATATTTCTGCCCTGTCCAATTATCCTTTAACTGTCTCCTTTTTAGATATTGACGAGTGTTTCAACTCCACCGTCTGTGGTCCTCACTCCATCTGCACCAACACACCTGGAGCTCATATCTGCACATGCCAACAGGGATACACACCTAGTGAACCAGACACAAAACGCAGCGAGAGAAAGACCTGTCAAGGTATCGAATGTGTAGACACGCCACCACCATGAATACCCAAAATATGTCCCCCTGCATCATCAAGGCGCTGACAACAACAAATACACGTGAAATTTAATGGTACAGATGCCAACATACAGCATGACACAGTGGAGAAGTCTAGAGACAGAACAATGTTAGTGGCTATATGATATGAAGTTTTGTTTAGCTCAATGTCCAGTGGGATTTTCCATATAACAAAAAAAACCCATTGACATTATCTTTCCCTTTGGCCCTTTCATGCTGGTCAGATTCATGAAGCTCTATTTCAGCCAACCCCCAACCACGAGCAGTGGCGTCAATCAATAAATGGCCTCAAGTGCTGTGGATCAGTCTCAGAAAGGTCGTCATTATAGTAATTTTTACGCCATGTTAATACGGGCTGAAGAATAGTTTGGGAACACTGGTGTCCAACAGGAATTTTGTTGTTCTTGGAGAAAATGAAAGGCTGACTGGTGTGATTCAGATTTAACTTCAAATTTGGTTTATTTATTAGCATGGTTTGAGGTTGGTGTCTGATCTCTACTGCTCATCACTCCCGGTGAGGTGTAAAGCAAACATTAGGCGTACTCGGTGAGTAAGAAATATAGGAGTGATGACCTCGAATCCCCCCCATTGGATAGAAGAGGGAGAAAGAGAGAGAGAGAGAGCGCAGCAGGTGGATGCAGGGGAGGTGGAGGGAGCACAGCAGCAGCAAAGCAGGAAGGGCGGCAGGCATCCATCCACTGGCGTCATTTGAAATAGCACATCTGATATTGGAAGAAGACAAGAGAAAAATAATAACTGATACAATAAAAGCCATTCAGCCTTTGAATTACGGCATGTGTACAATAATATTACTCATATTATTTTTGTGACTATTGTTTCTTTGGACAGACATCGATGAGTGCGTCGCCGATGCCAAGATCTGCGGTCCTCAAGCCAACTGCACCAACCTCATCGGCGCTCACAGCTGTACCTGTGATCCAGGATATCGCTTGGACAAGCCGGATGTGATAGCCAGCTTTGCGAACCCATGCAAAGGTATGCACTTTTTGTGGCGTCACAATGTTCACGGTGTATGGAAAACCATGTTCCAGAGTTGGCTTGTCTAGATCTGTGCTCTCGTCTCTCTACAGATATAGACGAGTGCAGTGAGACGTCGGGTCTGTGCGGCCACCAAACGGTGTGCACGAATGAACCGGGGAGCTATTACTGCTCGTGTCCCGACGGATTCTTCCCCTCAACGGGAGTGTTGTGGAGGATGAGGGTATCGTTTTGTCAAAGTGAGTTCGGTAAAGCTGACACGATAACTCAGACTCAGAATCAAAATGAAAGACTTAACAATTTAAGTTGTCATTCATTTGGATTATTCTCCCACATTTATCAACAGGTCTTCAAGACATTCTGGATGACATTTCACCTCCAGAGGCACGTACTGGCAGGGTTCTCAATTTGACATGCAAAAAACTTGACTGAAACCACCAGGCAGTTGGAGGAAGGAAGGAGACGCGGCCACCTTGCTCTCACACAAATAAAAGGCCTGTCAATCAGGGCAACTACAAATACTGTGTATACCTCTATAAAAATATACCTCTCTTTAAAAAAAAATCTAAACCACAACCACCAACCACAAATGTAAAGTTAGCTTTTGAGAAAATATGACTATGATATTTCTAAAGAGAAGTTTCTTCTTTTTCATTGACTTCATTGACGTGTTTTTGGCAGTTTAAAGCGCCCATTAATTAAGTTGCCCATCTAATAGTAAGCATCCAACACTCCAAAAATAACAAACATTGTGGAGAATATTTGTGTCATGTTACTCGTGTTCCGTTAAGTTTGACCTCCAGTCATTTGGAGGTCAAACTGTGGATACACTTAGGATAGATACATGGTGAATCCAACAAATACCATCCAGGATATAACATACTATCCAGAAAGGTCAAACTGGCATCAATCTTCCTGTGGAAGACTGAAATATGAACAAAGACACAAACAAGACACAACTTGTATTCTTGAAATACTTGAATCTATCGTTGAACTTGGCTTGGTGCTGTCGTTGCAGGGCCAAACAAAAGAAAGTGTTTTTCTTGGCGATATGAAGCAACAACTCACAGACAACGCTGACATCATGTTACCAGAAGGAGTGAGTCCATCAACCACCGCTTTTTGAATATTGCTGATTGCTAATTCAGATTGGAATATAATATGCTGTGATTATCAGCGCTATTACTGTGCCATCAGTGAAAAGGCACAGTAGCAGTGTGCCAATTCATCAATTAGTAATAGCACACTTTGGGGTATCATTTTAGTCGTTTTAGAATTTTTGATCCAAACATTGATAGCAGCATGGTTGAGTGCATTTTAACAAGATAATTCAATTCTTGATTTAGCAAAATTATGTTTAATGTGTTGAACATTGTGTTGAAAATGTGCAAATGATGTTGTCTTTTCTTTGCAGACAGTAACAAACAGCTTTTCTGCATCCATGGTACATATAACATCATTCTCCAATTCCAATAAATGAAGTTAAATTCATGATGAACTTAATAATTTATTTTATTTTATTTATTTTGACCCAGGAAGTGTTGGACCAAGGTTTGTTGGCAGAATATTTACTCGTTATAATGAGGACATTTCTCCCAGGATGTCTCGGGTGCTGGACCACGGTCCAGGTCGACAGCGGCTGTCAGCAGTGAAGGGGATGGGGCGACTGGCAGCGTGATTCTGGGAATTTCCGGGTATTTGGTGTCTGCCCTGGTGGACCTCAGTCAGAATAGCACCAACAGAACTGTGAAGACGTCAGTAGTAGGTCAGTAAGGTGAGATGTGTTTGCATAACTGGTGGATCTGAACCTGACAGTGTGTGACTACCATCTACTGTACGAATGTACTAGATTTGAGTCTACAAAGTATTGGTCCAGGGGGCAACGATGGACAAAATCCTCTCCTCTCAACGAATGGAATCACCATGGAGATCAACCTGCAGGCGATGGCCAGAAATAACAACGGTGAGAGTTGATGTAAAGGATAGAAGTTGTTAAAGCTTCTAGATCTATAAACTCTCCTGATTGCCCCGCACCGTCTGGACACAGGTTCAGCAGCCGCTGCCCTCATGACTCTCAGTGGGATGGAGAGTCTGCTCAGCCATCGCTACTTTAAAACAGAGAACAAGACAGAGATGTACTCTGACGTCATCACGGCCTTCTTACCCAAAACCAACAACACCAACTTCTCGGAGCCCGTCAACTTCACCATCCAACACAAGAAGGTGCTCCATCGACCAATGTAAAGATTGTCAATATATGCTGCTTTTCCACTATAACACCCTCACCCATCCAACCGGACAGCCCTTCTCTGAACTGTCTTGTGATCTTGTGTTTCCGTCCCTCCCTCAGAGATTACCTGAGTCCGGTCTGGTGACCTGTGTGTACTGGGTGGACAAAGGAGAGAAACATGAAGAGGGGGAGGAGGATGATAAAGAAGAGGAAGACTCCCGGCACTGGTCGGTACGGGGCTGTTGGGTCGCGTACTCCGACGAGAACTACACGGTGTGCAGCTGCTCGCACCTTTCCACCTTCGCCCTCATCCTGCAGATCGGGGAGGTACATTTGCTTTGATTCTGATGCCGACCACTCAGGTTGAAACATACTACCACTGCTACTACAGCTACAGCTACTCCTCACTCTCTACTCCGTGGAGGGAACTAGTGATAGGAACGGAGCAGTGTTGAAATTCTGCATCGTTTATTCCTTCGGGACGTTCATTCTACATGGCAAGCGCATTTCGAGTTATCCACTCTGTGCAGTGATTGGGTGCCCTGATGAATCTTATGCTGAAGCTACTGCATCTGGAGGGGTAGAGTAGTGGTAGCACTAACCTTTAAGGCTTTGTGGTGCGACGAAAAGTGACCATTGAACGTTTGTGCGTGTTCCCGAATCCCCTCAGCCTGCAGCAGAGGAGCCCTTCCTGGAATGGCTGAACCGAGTTTGTGTGATGGTGGGCCTCTTCTTCTTCGCTCTGGCCATCATCACCTTTCTCCTGTGCAGCTGGAACCCCAAGATCAACAACACAGCTCGCATCCACCTCTGCCTCAGCCTCTCCCTCTCCCACCTGCTGCTGCTGTGGAACGACAGATACCTCCAAGATGAGGTGGGCGAGACGACTCCCTCTCACCTCTGGGGAGGATTGAGATGAGTCTTTTGCGAGTAAAACGTGTTCAAAGCATCGTATACGTAAAAGAGACCGAAGGGTTTATGATTTCGGTCCTTCTTTAAGTATTTTCTATCTATTTCTATCTTTACCGACTGACTCTTCAAGAGGCGAAAATTTCATCACTAGAAATGAAAATGTCTATATCTCTGCAGCTGGCGTGCACCGTCATGGCCGGGATGCTCCACTTCCTGGTTGTGGCCAGTTTCGTGTGGATGCTGCTGGAGGCTCTGCAGCTCCACCTGCTGGTCCGGAGGCTCACTAAGGTTCAAGTCATACACAGAGACGGCCTCCCCAGGCTCTTCCTCTACCTGACTGGCTATGGCGTGCCCTTTGTGATTGTGGGCGTTTCTGCATTGGTGTATTCCGACGGCTACGGTGCCACGGAGTCTGGGGCGTGGGTAGCATTTCCAGTGAACGATCACATATGACCCCTTCCTCCACATCTGATTAACACACAAAATTAGTTTTGGCATATTTTCTGTTTTGTTTAATTCATATGTAGGTGCTGGCTGTCCCGAGATCTCAACTTCAACTGGGCCTTAACTGGGCCGGTGATCTTTCTCCTTGGAGTGAGTCTATTTTACACAACAAATCGTATTTGAGGCAAAAAATATATTATATGAATAAATAAATGCATAATGCTGTATGCTGTGATAGTGTAAAGCCCCTGATGAACAGGAAAAGCTGGTAAAAAAAAAAAAATTGATGGATACTGCAGGTTTACACTCAGTTCCTGTGAGTGATCTCCCATTACATGTAAAATGGGGAAAAGTCATTGTTTTCCAATGCTTTTACACCTTTGAAGGCAGTTATCTCCAAGTTAAAATAGTTGACAGCATTCTTATGCTGTTTTTCTTGTTGAAGCTCAATTGGGTCTTGTTCTGTGCCACTCTGTGGAGCCTGAGACCGACCTTGGCCAGCATGAGGAGTGATGTGTCTCAGTCAAAAGACACAAGGTTTGTATGCACACACAATAATTACATGTTAAAAACAAAATCTGGAATTTAATCTCCATCCTCAGTAAATTGTACCAAAGTACCAAAAGTTTTTTTTTGTGACATCAAAGATTTCCTGGAGAGAGGATCGATGATAGCAGAACATGAGTTGTAACGTATGTCACAGTTAACACATCCATCTGTCTGTCCGGCCATCCTTCCATCCGTCTATCTATCCTCTCTCGATCTGTCGCTTATTAGCCATGAGTTCTGACATTTTCCAATTGCACTTTGTCTCTTTGATGCGTCTGCAGAATAATTGTGTTCAAGATCTTGGCCCAGTTTGTCATCGTGGGCTGTACGTGGGTACTGGGCCTGTACCAAAGCAACCTCTTCTTCCAGGTCCTCTTCATCCTGCTCAACTCCCAGCAGGGCACCTTCCTCTTCATCGTCCACTGTTTGCTCAACAAGGAGGTTGTCTCTTCTCATCCAGATGAATTTATTTCCCTAAATTGCATTGTAGGCTTACAAAGAATGCGTCTGATTCTGTAGTGTGAGGGTTTTCTGGTGTATAGTTATGCATGTTTGTTTTTACTGTACTGACAAGGTGCGAGAGGAGTACATTAAATGGGCGACCTGTTCTTTCAGAAAATCCCGAACTCAAGGATCGGTGGTGAGTCCCGCAGGGCATTCAGATGCATATTAACAAAATGTGTGTGTGTGTGTGTGTGTGGGGGGGGTACTTTATACTTTGTCCTATTATTTGGTTCATTTTGGCAAAACATGTTTTGCTATAAAGCTTACTGTATGAATGGAAATAGTCCCAAAAATTGTCACTAAACATCAATTATTAATATTTCATCTCCAGAGAGATGTGCCCTCCGTTTCTGACGACTTGGACAAGGCTGAAGAACAAACAGGAAACCAAGGACGAAAAAAATAAGAGCAAAAAATACAAGGAAATATGACCAAATATAGTGGTTAAGAAGATAATTGTGATTCGGATTAAGATGATTAAGAAGAATGTACCATTTATCCAAACAAACAATATTTTATTATATAGATTTTTTTTAAATCAGACCATATCTTTAAATGTTTTATAGTACATATACAGTAAGTTCTGTAAAAAATAAAAGTGTGCCATCTGTTCTTTTGGTTGCATTTTTCTTAAGAAAAGGTTTCATCCATTCACATTTGTTTGGGTAGTAACATGTGAGACCGTATAATGAGATTATTGATTTGATTGTGTGTATTTACCTTTTTATTGATTCTTATCTTCTTCTTATCATTCTATTATCATGCTATTAAGGTGCATCACTGGAAATAAATATGTAAATACCAAAAAGCAAACCCTGTAGTTCTGTGTATATAAATGCAAATGCAAATGAATGCAAAATGATTACCCCTTTAAAATGTCAAAATGCGATAGTAACGGGATGGAGAAAGAATTGTGTCACTTTAATAAGGAGAATTCTTGTACGGTTTGCAGGGTCGACCACCAAACCCGATAAAAGCAGTGAGCAGAGAATATCGATTTTTTTGCAGGTCAAGCATCTGTTTCTCAAGTATAAGATTGGTATTTTTCATTAAAGCCTCCAAACACTGTGGGAGTTGGGCAGTCTTTTACTGTAGATATGTCAGATTTTATGATGGACAATAATCAAAATATTGATTATCAGCCTAATCAGACTGTGCAGGGGCCTGTACTACGAAGCAACATTCCCAGGACCTCTTTTCGTGGGCTGGCTTCACTGAGCCTAACAACCGCGGTGTCACGACGTGGTTATCAACTCGTTCAGTCAGCCAGGTTTTCCCGATCCAGCTCTGAGCGCGGTCACGTCAAAGGGGAGTTCGCACCGTATGACCAATGGCAAACATGGACAAGATTTTACACAAGATGAGCAAACTATCATATGAAATAAATATGAAGAATTTTAAAAGTTAATCCAGGCTAAATGCAACAAAGGCAGGAAGGAAAACTGGCAAGAAATTGCCCAATGTTTTATGAATAACTTTAAATTTAATTTAAAAATACGGCATGGCTGCATCTTACACTTACGTCTTACACAGTAACCACGCGAGCTTTCTATGACTCACCCCTGTTCCCAATAAACCGATTACACAACAACTGTCTAAAATTCAGCTGAAGAGTTGATGCAACATGCTGCTCTTTTAAGCAACATCGGGTCAAGGGACCCGTTTGAAAATAGTCGAGCCCATTTACTTTTGTCAAAAAAGATCACCGGCTTCGTTACGCCTGCTTCCCAGCGAGTTAGCCTGACATGCTACCCATACCACCTATGGGTAGGCCCGCTCGTCTACTTTCTGTTGATACCGGAAGCTAACCAGTAGCTAATCTCGCAAGAGTTCATCAAAGATGGACTGCGCAGTGAACTGCGGGTTCACGATGCTAAAGAGGTTGTGTGTTTGTTCCAACAGCTTTCAGCACTGAACATAATGGGAAGCCAAGAGATGACCAGATGGCAGCCGTGCAGATTCCTGGCAATGGCGCAAGCTCATTGTCCCCCAATGTTTATTACCCAGCCAACGCTGTAAATGGTCCCAATGATCATAAACTTTCTACTGAATCAAGGGATGAGAGTGACCCCCTCCCTGTCTATTCTGGAAGTCAGAGCTTCCCAAGCGCTGACATCTATGGCCAGTCATTTTCTCCTTCTCTAGGAAGTAACTACAACCAAGCAGACAGCTTCTCGCACCCTAGCTTCCAGCCTGAGGTGCAGCACCCTAGCTTCCAGCAGCACCCTAGCTTCCAGCCCCAGGTGGAGCAGCAGCAGCACCCTAGCTTCCAGCCCCAGGTGCAGCCGCCGCCCATCTTCCAGGGCAAAAGGCTGCCCTCTTCTTGGTAGGGGCTACATGGGCAAGTTGAACTGATGGCCTTCAAAATTCTACAGTTCAAAATAAGATTTCCACTTTCCTTTCCTTTCTGTCTCCTATGTCGTTTCCCGTCTACTTTGGAATAGTTTAATAAACTGTCGTACCGGTTAAAACGCTTCTCCTAGAGACATGGCTGTGACTGGGACACTTGGTTTGATGCTACAGACAAAATTGAGATTTGCACCTGTTGTCCTCTAGGGTATAAACGTGCAGGGCAAAGCACAGTTTGAAGGGCTTCTAAATCCAATGTCTTGAGAACAATCTCAAGAGACATCAGTTGACATACCCTCCACGGTGTACTTTGTGCTATGTACTGTGGCTTTCAAGATCGAAAGTTGAAATTCTCAAAGAATTTGGTCTCAAATGAGGAAAATATATAAATTCCCCGAAACCTCTGTCTATACTCCTATTTACCATAACATGCCTTCCCCCTTCACTTAATGATGGTACTTTTGCACTCTGGAAAAATAAAGGCATTCTCACTATAGCAGACACATACTTTCGTTTCGCCACCGTTGCACAGTTGAAGGGAAAACACAGTATATACTCCCAGCTTCACGTTGCCTCCAGATCAGATCACACCCGGACAAATAGATCAAACTTTGAGACAATTCCACCCCCCTACGAACTATATACGAAATAATACGCTACCTTTTTTCACAAAATATGATCCGATTTCCGCACAATATTTAAAGGACGTCCCGTGGGGGGGGGGACACCTCTGGGTCACCTCTTCTGGGCTTGCCCCAGGCTCAACCAGTTCTGGGTTGGATAGATATATAAATTTAAATTTCCAGAGTTAAATGACATTATTCCAGCCATGAATCCAGGAAGCTAGGGTAAACCCACGCAATAAAATGCTTCAACCATTTTTGTCTCACTTATTGAGGACAGCCTAAATATTTATACCCAGATAAATGATAAACCATCTCCTTTTCATT
>OMKR01102723.1:0-15642 GCA_900302355.1 Cyttopsis rosea | reverse complement strand
CAACTGGCTCGCGCTCCCTCTCCCTCAGTCTCTCAGTCTTCCCCTGATTTTTAGTCCCTTGCCTCCTTTGCCTGACTGAAAATAAAATAAAATCACCACTTACCGTTGTATTTTATTTGTATTTTTTCCTATGCTGTTTATCTATTCATTTATTTACTTACTTATATTTTTTGCTAATATTTTTGCTTGTTGAATATTATTTTTTATTTTTTTATTTTTTTATTACTCTGCCTCCTTTGTTTTGCACAGGTTTTGGAGTTGCCCCTTTATCATTTCTTGCTGTATCGTACTAGTATGATGTATGTGAAAAAAAAAAAATCTTGTCTTGAGTTTTTAACTGTTTTCTCATTTTAAAAGTTACATTTAATGATTGATTTTTTTTGTAAAAATAATTATGTTTTAATTGCTAAGATAAGATAAGGTAGGATAAGGCAATAAAAAAACAACTACCCAGTCTTGCAGTAGGCAAGGAATTAATTACCATGATAATCATGGAGACTGATGTACGTCTAAGGTGACCGCATTTTCAAACCCCCAAACCGGGACTGTTAAGTAAGTGTACCACATGGTCATGCACGCGCACATGTATGCGCTTAATCTTTAATCTGCTCTTAACACTCCATGTTTCACAAAATCAAGCCTTCTGGAGGTCTTTAGAAAAGACAGACTTTCTCTTCGGCATGACAGCTAACTGTTAGCATACTGACAGATTCTGTCAGACAGAGCCACAAGCATCATAGGCTAGTAACAGTTGACAAGGACATATTGATTGATTGACACATACAGACAAATCAGTGTTGAATTCAGACGCACGGTGAATTGTGTATGTTTTTTTGATTGGGTTAGGTAGTAATGAGTGGGACAGAACATGAGAGTATGTAAGCGCTGAAAACAAGTATAATATTATTATTATTATTTTAATTGTGGTGAAACCTTTTGATAGTGAATAATGAAAACCGGGACATTTTAGTGTTTTACAGAAATTTGTCAGGACTCGGGTGTCCCGAGTCCTGACAAATTTCTAACAACAGAGATGTGTGTCACATCTCTGTTGTTAGAAATTTCTGGTCATATAATTCCATTTTTAGTCATTTAGACTACTTCTAAATTTGGACTAATTTACAGTTGTGTGTCATGAAATGATAACTTTCTGTCCTAATCCCCCTAATTTTCTCTTTGTGACCAGGCTAGTAAATGCCTTGAGCCCTGACCTAACCAGACCCAACTATACACTACTGTCAAATCTCTCATCATGCATCACTAACTCAGTGTCAATGGTAAGAAAAAGCAGCCACGGTCATACATTACAAAATGAATCTCAATTATTAAAATCACTGATAAAAAGTTATTTATGATACCTGATTTGTAAATCCGAAATCTTGCCGTCATGATTTATTTGATTTGAGGTGGATTTCTTCTACGCCTAGTGTTAAGGGGAAGAGGAGAGATCATGTGAGGAGACAAGAATATGTAAGTTTGTTTGTTTGTAAATTTGTTTATTTTCAGAGTAGTTTCCCCAACACTGATCATCATGAATACCCAAAACATGTTGCTGGGCTATTAGACGTCTTTAAAACGTTCCAGATGCCTGTCATAATGTTTCATGCACGTGGTGCAGTCACTAATTATTGAGACATTCATTTCCCAAATATGGCGCGACACACCCAACATATCAAAGTACAAAACTATATATCAAGCATGTACATGACCTAAAACTTAACTTCAAACAATGTGAGTAGACAAACACTACCCAGAACAAACATTTTCTGTCAAAATTACGAGGCCAGATTTGACAACACGAAAATGTCGTGACTGACATCAGTTTATTTTCGCAAGTCTGAGTATTTGTTAACATTACTGGAGTGCAGTGTGGATATTATGTCATGTGCAGTGTGGATTTGATTACTGACCAGGAACCCATCAGAGTTTGTTTTCAGGCTGTAACATAGTCCATAGAAGACTCTGGCTGTCTCTGCTTGTCTCTGGGAGGGTCCCGCAAAACACGAAATCCCTGGATGACACGAAATATACTGAAATGTGATTTTGCAGTGAAGACTTTAAGGATTTCTATCTTAAAAATCCAATCCAATCCTTACTTTACTGTCATAGTAAAGGCTTCTTCTTTTTTCCAACACTACTGTTATTTAAAGGACAAGCATGGCTACATTTGCAAATTGTATTTTCGTCTTACACAGTCATTTTACCTGACAATAGTGGAACTGCCACCAATGGATATGAGTATGTAAATTAGAACATTGTTGTATAGCAAGCATACATTCAAAATGCTAAAAGCTATTCATAGAATAGAAAGAGATTACAAGTTGCCACATTGTTTATTTTACTGTTATAATATTATTATAAGTTCTGTTCTGTTCTACTTTGGAATACAAAACAGAAAGTAAGCATAAGAATTAGGCCTCAATTCTGAACATGAACACTGTGTTCAAATCAGTGGAGATGGATTTAGAGTCAGTAATCTTTGGATATTGGATACATCAGTGTTATATTTCAAAGAAGTAACTCTATACGTAATCTCTATAACTTTATACCTTTTGGACTACCCTGAAATATCATTGAACTAAAGCTTTACCATTCGGTATTGACAGTAAGTTTTCAAGTTACTTCAATCACAAGATTGTCTATGTACTTCCAATAACACCAGCCATTCCTGGAAAATACATTTGAGCAAATGAGTGGTTAAAAAACAACTCTCAACCAAAATTATGATTAAAAAGACCAGTACAACTCATGGTTCAAAAGGAGACGCATGAAGTGGGGTATGAGACATCTCAAATAGAAAGGCCTGTGGTCTTGACATACTAACAACCTTCTCGAAATCTTCATCGCAATCTTCTCATCCCTTCAACTCAAAAGGTCGCTTCTAAACAGAGACCTAAATGTTGATACAAGAACCTCTGACGAAGAAAACTGCGTTATTTTCCTTTTCATTCCAGTCTAGTGGTTCACCCCTTGCCTCGTCCTTCCACCGTTCATCGTGGCCTGACGTGTTGTCGCGAACCGCTGACATAAGAAGACGTGAGGTCTCTGGACGGATTCAGAGGAAATCCACGCTTGTCCACCTACGGCTGCCGTCCTGCGAGGCGTTTGAGAGAAATCTCTAGTGGTGAGGTCACACCCTCACCACAGGATGACAGAAACATAACACACACACAAGCAAAAGCCAATCCAAACACACACACATGAAAAATAAAAAACACAAACTCACCTCAGAACTGAGGTCAGGGTATACCACAACAATAAACCAGGAGCCGGAAGCAGATTCTTTCTCTCTGTCTTCTCTCTCTCTCTCTCTCTCTCTCTCTCACACACACACACACACACACACATATACACACACAAACACACATTCAGGAACACATAGGCGTGCGTGGCCTTTCTGACGCGTGGACCAGTCAGTGCTGAGGTCTGCGCACAAGGAAACGTGGGTGCTGCGAGGTGAGCCAGATGCTGCTATTGTATGACCAATCCATGCTCACACACAACCACACACACACACACAACCACATACACACACACACAACCACACATCAAGACCAATAACTGTATGTGCAGGCACGCATACAGCAGGCTTACCAACTGTCTGTAAATTTACAGTCAATTGTCGGTAAATAGGATGCCTACTGTATGTCACTCATAAAATTGCTCAATTACTGACTGATGGGAAATGTTGATGATGTAAAATATGAATTTATGTCAATTCACACCAAGCCCTAACAATTAGTCCCTGTCATCCACGAAGGCCATGTTTAATGGAAAAAGAAATCATGGTTGTGTCAGTTGAGACCCTGTTAGTTGAGTGAGTAAGTGAGTCAGCACATCCAGATAAGAACATGCAAATGTTACCATTTATGTCCACAAAAAGACATCAGAGCAGCTTAGTGGAGTAGGGTAAGTGTTAATTGTTCAAGAAAGATGCTTTGTAATAGTTTCAGTAAAAATGTCAGTCAAACCTGGTCCACACATAAACACACACACACACACGCATGCACACACACACACACACACACACACACACACACACACACACACACACACACACACACACACACTCCCACTCACTCATGGCTCAACCCCCTTACCAAAACACCAGCAGATGCAGCCCAATTCAGCATAAGCTACTTTGGCAGGTTGCTTATTTCCACAAAGCGTCAGTTCAGTACAGTTGTGTTGGGATTGGAATAAGCAAAACAGAGAGGTTTATTTTATTCTCTTAATGATCTTATTTTCCTGTCAAAAGTGAGAAATTGACCTCAGGGTCAATTATACAGTAAGTCATTATCCAATCCATCATCTCCTCATATAATGCTTTTCTTGTAATTTATTGAAATAAACTATCGCTGATTATACTGTGACTCAATTGGAAAGATTTTGAGATTATTCCAGCACTGTACTGTAAAAATGCAATAAAGAATCTCTGTTGCTTGAATCTTGTTTGCATACTACGGGCTGATAAGCGACCTCTCACTACAGCCAATACATTTTCAGCTTCCCTGGTTACCTTTGTTTTGTGTATGTGTGTGCCTGGATGAGTGATTTGTCAGTTTTCTGTGTGTGTATTAATGTGTGCGTGCATGCGTGCATATGTGTATTGTACAGTAATAGGCAGCCAATCCATCCAAATCCTAGTCATTTCCATAACATATCACATAAAAGAAGGAATGGGGAGTCGCGGAGAACAACTGATGGCTGTTGCTTTTGATGGTGATGACGGGTTGGAAAAGAAGGAAACACAAGTTGTGAAAGAAAATATTTTATTTTATATTGAGATAAACTGACTGGCCTTGAATTAACTGGATAATATTATTCAGCTAGCTTTGAAAAATTAACTTATTTTCATGACACACTCATGACACACACGAGGACATTCAAGTGGAGAATATATGCCACAGATTTTACCTCTATCATGGCCAGCTACACAATTACACTAGTGGTGGAACTAAAATCATATCAAACCTTTTCATAATTTTTAGCTACTTCGAAAGTTACCACAGGCTTGAGTTATAAATGACGTTTCAATACAACCTCTGCCACCTTGCCTGGGTCCAGACGTTTGAACCTCCCACTCCACCGAGTGGACTGATTCATATGGACTGGTATTGCAACATGGAACAGCGAGTTCTCCGGTTGAAAAAACCTTCGGTCCAATGAACGCCGCGGAAGGACTAACAATTAGCCAATCAGCACCATGGGCGGGCGGGACTAAAGATTAGCCAATGAGCACCTCGGGGGACTAACTATAAATCAGCACCACGGACGTTACATCGCAATGGTGGCTGATAAGATAGACATTGGTATCGAGGCTGTTCTAAATCTATTAAAAGTACAAATTACTTACTTTTTTGTTTTTACTTTGCTCCGCTCCACTCTTAAATCTCCGGCAAAACAGGTATGTTGACATGCATCAGTGTCAACTTAAAATGACATCAGATTCAGGTGGACACGTTGGTCTCTAGTGATTGGTTAGGGAAAAATGAATCCCCCTTCCCCACGGAAATGGGTTAGAGTGGTGGCAATCTCAGACTGAAGACGGAAACGGAGTTCACAATTCTGTCTGATATCAGGCTATCTGCCACCACAATTACTGATCTAATTTGCAGCATTCATATTTGATAATGCAGTGCAAGCTCTTTGGTCATATCTGCTATCTGCTATATGATTTCTATGTAAAGGACTCGGGATGGTTTTCCGAAACCAAAGGAAGTGACGCGTGATGTAGCGCTGATTGACACATGCAAGTTGGGTGCTTGGTTTTGGCTCGTCCATTTTCAAGCAGGAAATTTTTTTACTCATATTACAGCTAAACAGTTCACTAAAATATATTTCTGAAAACATTGAGGTGGGAAATAGGCAATGCAGTAACAGAATCTTGATTCATATTCATCAGTACTGCCTAGTTTGACAGTTTGATCTGAGTTTCTGGTGTGCTGCACAAGATGCTCGCTTGTGCCTACTTGTATACACCGAGGAATGCTGACTGCAGTTCACTTAACGGCCACTGGTGTCATTAAAAACAAGGATTTTCTGCAAATTACATATAGTACCTTTAAGTTCATTTTAAGTTAGTCAATATGTTTCATCATGACAGTGAGGAACAATCAAGAATTATCTGAGGCCCAAAGAGACAACAGCAGAGGTATGCGACAAACCCTTATGAGGTATGATCACACCGCCGGCACACATGCGCTGCAACGCAACAGGCTGCAATGCATTTCGAACGGCGCTCAGCTTCATCCAGCTGCAGGGGGCGGAGCGATGTTCAGCGATGAGATCACGGCTTCACAGCGACAAGGAAAGTTGAGCAGACCTCAACTTTATGCAAATGAGTAGCGCCGGGCACCAGGCGACAGCCAATAAGCTGATCCAACCTTGAAGCCTTTTGAGCATCCATACTGTACTTCGTTGGTTGATGTGGCTTGGTGAGGTCAGATGCTCAGATTGGGCTTCCTGTGGCCTTCATGTGTTTCAAGTTCCTCACAGAGAAAGTTGTCTTTGACAGGTCTGTGGCAACAACACTGCCGTGCCCTAATGTGCAACAGACATGGCCGTAACAACGAAGTGGAATGCCATATTTCACATAAGGTCTACATACAGTAGGTCAATGGGGGTAAGTTGACGTTAGACTGACGCGATTTTCCGGAAACTGAGGCCACACCATTTGTTAAATGTTGTGTTGATGTACTAGACTGTGGAGGAGAACCATGTTGCCGCATTAGGGTTCTCTGACCTTCTCCTGTTCTCTGGCCTGAGCTGGACTGCCTTGCTGCGGTCCACCTCAGAGTTCCAGTTTCAGCGTGTTTTTTAATCTCCCGTTACTCAGGCTCCTCAGATGTAAATCGCACTGGACAAGTCTTTATTTCACCAACTGATGAGAGCAGAATGATCAATATGGTGGTGTGATTATTTAGAAAGATAAGAGAAGGCAGGGAGGGAGCACAAAGGGGTGAAAGTAAAAGTCAAAAGAGTGATTTGACATGAAAAGGGTTTGTAGGAGAGGTGAAGGTGAAGCAGAGAGAATGGGACATAAAAGGGTGGTGGGGGGTGGTGGTGGTATGGAAGTATGGAAGCATTAAGAAGGTTCCACTGGACCGTTTGCCCAGCCTTGGAAGTGCTGCCAGTCAAAGCAATGAGTCACATGTGACCTTGGGAGTAGAAATACCAGCCGAGAGATCCCTGGAGTTCAGTGGCAGCTGATGTGGTCTGCTTGTTTTCTCTTGTGAGGTTTGTCAAGAGCAATGCCAGCAGTGACAATTATACTAAGTCTGATTGACCCGGGATAACTCTGGCACATTTGTGAGGTCATTTTATCCCATGAAATAAATCTCTTGTGGTTCTGGGCAGTTTCACTGAGACTGAAAAAAATCTTTATTTATTATCTTTATTAGCATGGACCACTCATTTTGGGTTCTACTATATGGTTGACACTTTCAGCCAGGCTTGGTACAGTAAGGACAGTTCCAATACTAATGGCAGTTAAAAGGTTAATATTTTACTCCAATGCCTTCAAATGCAGACAATGTATCCGTGCCATACTTAACTGTATGCTTCTGCTGTTTCTGACTTTTAGGAATGTGGCCCTGTACTGAATTAATATGCAAAAGAAGAAATATTTAACATTCATGGTTGACAAACTAATAAAAGCTGCCTGCCAGTGTCACATATTACACAACCAACCCCGCAACATGTTCTACAGCCAGGCCTTATCAGGCAACAGAGACAGAAAGGAGAGAGGTTCTATAATTAAAGGAGAGCGTAGTTGATGTCGCTAAAACAACCAATGTATTGTTTTGTGTAGAAAATGTGATATTGAATCTCCGGGCCATGATAAACTTTGCTGTTAACTAGGCCGTGGACTATGCACCAATAGGTATTTGTAGATTTAAGTTCCCTAAATTGTGATTCATTGCAGGGGTGATATTTATGTGTGTTCATAAAGTGTCCTTATTCTATTACAGGAGCTACATGTAATTTAGAAAGAGAGAGAGAGAGAGCTAGATTTCTCTGAATGAATGAACCATAGTTCTGTATGGACAATAATTTGCCGGGAAAACTGCCGGATGCCATAATATACCTCTCAAACAAAGTTGCAGTTGGATCACAAGGGCTTATTTTGCAACGATCAAAACCATTTTGCTGCCGGCAGGGGGAAAGTGACGATCAGGCAAAGTCAACAGAGTCGAGGCAGTTGCCTGTTCCCCTGTTTGTCTAATTTCTTTCATGGGAAGATGTCTGAATGTGTGTGTTTGTGCCTAAATGTTTGCCGTCCAAAATGAGCGGGTGGCGCAGAAGTTCCTACTCCTCCGCCACAAACTACAGTGGCTCCGACCCAAAGTAAAGATGGCCTCACTGTACGACTACTGTACGTCAGTATGAGCTACAAGGGTTTGACCATGGGGACTTCAAGTTACACCTCAACAAAATAACAACAAGGATTAAAAAAAAAAAAAGCAAAGAGGAAATGGAATTTTGGCCACAGGCACACACAATTCTGCAATCTTTCAATTTAAATTACTTTGAAATACTAAGGACCAATACTGAGGAAATACAAATGTTTTTATTATCATGTATTTAGTATGGTAAGATATTTCTATTCAAATTTATTTGGGTTAAATTAAGTTTACTTTTATAAATATAAGTAAACAAATCACAAAATACTGTGTTTGACAACATTCCAATAGAAACAATATAAGAGATATAACATGATATGGAAGAAAAATATAAATGTAACTTGGTTATTTTGTTTACGGCCTTCCTAGCTTATTGAATAATAGGAGAGCATAGCAGAGGAATGACAGGAGAGAGGAAAGAGAGAAAGAGACCTACGTGGAACTTATGATGAAGCCTGGATTGCCATGTCCGCATGCACATACAGAGGAGAATAGCGTCTTTTCCCAGCTTGGAAACATCGTCCTTGGGCTGGTACTGAAAGAAGTCAGTTTTCTGCACAGGACGACTGTGGGCTAACCAACACTACAGTACCACTCGGGGCACTTGTAAAATGCCCCCGAAAAACCTGGTTCAGCAAAATCCTACAACCATGTCTTCATAGAGATCGCCTCATCATTATGTCTGTCATTAGCTTTTTATGTTAATTATAAATCTAACTTGGCATCTTGGATTTCCACTTTCACTCTATGTTTTCTCATTCATGAATACCCTTACGCTACAACTGCTGATGTACCCCTAGAAAACACTTACTCGAAAATGACATAATCTCCCCTCAACGACAGGGTTTCCGTTTGAGTATTACATTATTCCCCTTTTGTAGTCTGTTTTCCGTCATTATCTCTGCAAGTATTTTCCACCGGACTAATCTCCCGCAGTCTCTGTTTAACTTGGAAAAGATGACAAACAAACCAGCAGCAGCAGACTGTAACAGCGGTGTGTTTTCCTGCTCCTTCACCCCAAGATGCCGCTGGCATGCTCGCTACCGGGCTTTCCCAGGACTGGCCACTAAGCCTGCCTGCCTCACCTGGTGGGTGTGTGTGTGGATAGATTTTTGAGAAAGGGAGCCATACTGATGGACTGCTGGTGGACTGCTATAGAAGCCTAAAGCTTTCGGGATCTAAATATTTGGCCATCACCCTTTCCTCAGCTCCCTGCACTTTTGTGGCTTATCCCTAAACCTCCTGATCAGTCTTGTAGTGGAAGGTGTACACAGGTATATAGAGTATGTCCACTGGTTTCTCTGGCATTTTTACTGTGTAGAAGAATGAAAGAGGGCTCAACACTTGCTTAGTTAGAACATTTACTACTCACCTTCTAGCCTAATACCATTAAAGTATACAGGATGGTACTCTGCTCCATTGGGTTAGTGCTGTTGCATCTGCTCCAGAGACCTGACGTCTGTGTTGAGTTTGCGTCTTCTCCCCGTGGTTGCATTGGGTTCTTTTGGTCTCCAGTTTCATCCCTCCTCCAAAGACATACAAGTTAGTCTAATTGATTTGGAGTTGGAGACTATAGATTGTCCATTGGTGTGAAGGGTGTATGTGTGTGACCCAGTGATGGACTGGTGTCAGGTTGTCATTCAGGTTATCTCCCTTAGAGGATAGGCTCCCGGATAGGATACAGTTCCAATCCTGACCAGGAGAAGCATGGATGGATGAACCAGGTAAGAGTTGGTAAGACTTCTACATTTCCCCAAATCTCATTGGAAATTCCGGAGAAATCTTTAGAACAGTTGCAATGCCAACCATCAAGTTTTATTTTAGCCAAGGAAATGTTTATCACCTTGATATAATAAAGAATACAAAGTAGAAATAGAAGTTTTCTACCTTTGCTGCACTATGAGAGGAATTGCTTAGAAAAGGTGAATTGTGTTATTTACTTGGCCAGCAGAAGACTTACTGAACTCTCTAGATAAAGTAGAAGAGGTACAATGCAATAATTGTGCTTTACTGCTCAAGCCTCAGGACTTAATTGTCAGCAATTGCTGTTACAGTAATCCAAATGGGTCATTCCCAATGGGTGCATGACGGAGGACTTCTGTGTTGGTTACAGCCTCGTGAGCAAACTGCCAAAACCTCTGGTATTTTCCACAACGGGTGTCAGACTCGCAAGACAATGCATCCAAACATTTCTGAGAATGACTCCATGAGGAGTTTTTTTGTGGAAAAAGGAGCTGTCAAAAATGCGCAAAACACACTTATCTCGGTGACTCACAGCGCTTGTAAATATACACGGTGGAAAGTTTAACACCTGAACACAATGGCTTTTGTTCCATCTGAGTCATTACAACTCACTGGAAAAGCAAATTGCTCAATGAATATTACCGAATACCGAATATTTACTGATAGAGAACAAAGATATAAGTTGAAGGCCTAAAGACAAATATTACTCAAGCCAGGAAGTTCCTTTGGTTTTCATGGTCTAACATGGTCTCATCAATACTTTTCAACTATTAAACGCTCTCTGCCAAAGCCAAAACCGACAAGACCGAGACTGAAACCACCACTGTCCTCAAGACACAAAATCTGAAACTAATACCATAGAAAACAGATGCAAGGCTGATTTTTTGGACTCACAAAATATGCATTTACATATTACTACTGATTAGGCTTTGAAGGTATTTGTTGTAAACCAGAAAATATGTCCTTACCCCCTGAAAACTGTTTTCATAATCACTGTGATCTTCTCCAACCAAGTCATCTTCTCTAAAGCAGCTTGTGTAACACATTGTTCCCGGCTTTTAAAGAGAAGCATTTATATTCATGAACGACCAGCGGGATGCATGAGTTCTTATATTCATTGGAAAGCATAAAATGGACCCTTCATTTGACCAGTTAGATCGTTTGACTCAGACTCACTATCAGGTGACTCAGTATCAGGGTACCAGAGGCCCTCACAGGCCCTTCCTGTTGGTCTATTTCTGTTTCTCTCTCTCTCTCTCTCTCTCTCTCTCTCTCTCTCTCTCTCTCTCTCTCTCTCTCTCTCTCATCCACTCATTGACTTTCTAATCAATTATCCCTGTTTGCATTTCTTAGGAGTCATACTTCAGGCCCAGGCTAATTATACAGTGTTGATGACTCTTGGCGCTGTCCAGAAAAACAACCAAATTGTGCTCAAACATACACAGTTGGATAGATGACAGACAGACACGATTATTTTTTCCCTTTTTAATTTTTTTTTTACTTGTCAAACTGCTGCTAAACCTGGTGATGGACTCATTGCCAGTAAAAGGTCATTGAAAACTATATTTGTGCCATGCAGTGGCCTGGACTGACTGGAATTGTAACAGAGAAAACTGTTGAGGAGCACTTCAGGAGAAATGAGAAATTGATAGGTGCACTGATGGAAATACGCTTCTCATTACAAAAAAAAAGGACAGACAGACAGGCAGAGAGCAAATTGGAATTCTGAATGAAAGAGAGATAGAGAGGGAGAGATTGAAAGAGAGAGAGAGATGGGATGGGATGGGATAAACGCAGAGACTGTATCTCATCGTTCGCTACTCCTGCATGTGTGTGTGTGTGTGTGTGTGTCACCCTCCGCATGTGTGTGGTTAAAAAACGTGTGATGAATAAATCATTCTTCTTCTTCTTCTTCCTCCCGTAGATCTCCATTTCAAAGAGCACAGCTGAGAGAATGGCGAGGAGAGGGAATTAATAACTGTCGCAAAACACTGCTCCTTTGAGACCCTCACCGCTCCGTAGCTCTATATTTGTTTAACAGGGGTTGTCTGGAGGAGAGTTTTGTTAAGCTTTTCCCCTCCATTCATTCATCCAGACGGGAGGAGAAGAGGAGGAAGAGAGGAGGAGGGGGTTCTTTCTTTCAGCAAGGTCTCCCTTTCCCTGACCACACCGGCGGTCTGCTGACGGTCACGCTGCGACCGCACTCTCAGAGTTGTATGCCTCCTCTTTGAAGCAGCACAGTGGCCACATGAAGGAGGAGAGGGAAGGCCAGGCTGCTGCACCAGAGGAGGTATGTAAGGAGTGTGCATACACACACACAGACACATACTGTACATTTATGTACACACTGATCCTGAGCTCAACTGACTTACAATACATATTCGGCATAGTAAAGAGTGTAGCTAGATAGATAGCTGATTCCCTTCTACAGATCCAATTGGCAAATCTCATACAAGGGCACCTTATTTAAGCTGCTTTAGCCACTTTGCAACCCTTCCACCCCAGCTCCTCTTTTCATGTTGTGTCTGTGGCTAATCAAGGTAATTTCCGTTGTCATTGATGGCTGCTCTGTTCTGTACCCTAGGGGGGGTCTTTGTTGCTGCTTTCCCTGCCTTAGGCTTTCCATGTGTGCACATGGAAGGGCAGGGAGGTGTGCTCTCCCTGCCTTAAGGCTCTGTTATAGTCGCCGCAAGTGAGCCGTGTGGCTCATTGCATGCACACTATCAGAGAGCACTTACTGCAAATTGAAATAAAAGTTTTCTTTGAGTGGTCCTGACTGAAACTAGTGTGCAATAATAATAAAAGTAAGTAAAGCATTAAACCTCAGAATTAACTAGAAGATAGAAAAATGTTAAAATAATACAATAAGCCTAAGATTTTTTAATAATTAACAAAACATTGGAAAATAAGACCAGAAAAATAAACAACGAACAATACAAAATTGGCAATATACAATTAACAATTAACCTAGTGATAAACAATAAATATAAAACTAAAAATTAACAAAAACCCAATTTCCTTTAATATTGTTGGTGTGAATTACCTGCCTATGAGTTTGGCTTTCTTTTTCACCAACATTTCAAAGGAAAAGAAAAATTGACTAAAACGGAAGCTAACTGAACCCCAGATCTGACAAGCTACCACATTGGTAACTAATAAATAATAATATACGAAATAATACTAATACTAAATAATAAATTCCTAATTGCACTGAAAGCTGTAAATCCACTGGCAGTATTCCATATTGGCGTAATGTGGGAACAGAAGCTGGTGTCAATGTTATGTAGAAGTCGTTCCTTAAATTTCCCCACTCGCGACCTAGTATAATTTCTGGGAAAATGCCGGTACGGCCATAGACGGCTGTGTTGTGAATAGAAGCAGTAACATTGCCGGGACAAGCACGTAAAGGGTGACGCTCTGACATCAGACGCTTTCACGTGGAGCAAGCAAATCAATCACAAGATCACTGTCTCTGTCTCTGTCCAATTCAGCATCCAATGCGCTTTTAATGTTCCTATTAATGTATCGAATGCGTGTTTCTGATTCAAGTAGATCACGAAAAAACATTACTTGTCTCGCAAACTTTCTGTTAGGGATGCACCGATAATGATTTTTCATGGTCGATTGCCGGTTTTTTACAAGCAACTGGGCCGATTCCAATTTGCAGATTTTTTGCAAATGACTGTCTATAACATTTTTGTGCAGTGTTTCAGCAGAAATGTTTTATTTTTAATAAAAATGTTGTGCGCATATGTCCACATACATCCTCTTTGTGCGCACAAGTGAATGAGCTTTGTCCGTGTGCCACTCCGAGCACTCTGCTGCTTCGTCCAGCGCTCTCCCTTGTCCCATCTGTTCCGGCATTATCATGTGTGAAAAGGCGCAAGACAGAATGTTCCGGAATGTAGCTGCATGTGTGAATAGTGAAACTCACTTGCGGTGCCGGAAAGGTTATCCCAGTAATTTACCAGGAACTATTTGTAAAAGACTTATCACTCATAAAATCGCATGAAACACTTATGTCATGGAGTCCACGCACCCATGTTTATCCACCTACAGTAACTTTTGGTCTTAACTGGTCATGGCGACATTAACCGCAAACCCTCAGAGTTCCCTTTATTCAGTTTCAGGGACCTTGTATGAAAATACACAATATTAGTGGTGAAGCTATGAAAAGTTATGTAAACATAGATGTGTTTTCAAAGTCCACGGCATAGGCATAATTAGATTAGTCAAGGTGTTTGCAAGAACCATTTTATTATTATTATTATTTGAATGTGTGACCGACCGTCCTGTATTTCAATTTAAAGAACTTTTTTTTCCAAAGTCATTATTTTAATACAGTTCTAAATGAAGGGAGCACTCACCCCTCATGTACACTTGGTCCCTGCTAACGACTTTAATTACTTTGACTGATTTTGTTAATTTGTGTAATTGTCTGCAGATGTGCACTTCCACCTGTTACTATGGTTTCATTGGAAGAGGTACAGGAAAGAAAGCTTCACTTCTAGTTATTTGTAAATATATAACCCTAACCACTTGGGAAGCCTGAAAGGTAAGTAAACATTTAAAATTTCTATTTAGCTAGCCAGCTGTGGCTATCGGATTAGTTGTTAAATTGTTGGCTTGAAAACAACATAGGATGTTGGCCTCCGATCCTTTGCGAACCTGTAACAAATTATGCCAAGCGCAATATTACTTATTTTTCTTTAATTTCCTTTTTGTATTTTGTTTTCTCGAAACATGGAAAGGTAGGTATCGTGGCCTTGGATTTCCCAGGGCATGACATTCTAGGTGGTCATTTCTACAGTATGTTCCCAGGGTCCTATGTTCCCCAGTTGTACATATGTGCTCTCTCAGGGTCCTATGTTCAAAGTTCAAAGTTCAAAGTGTTTTATTTGTCAAATGTGCAGTACAACACAAGGTCATTCTGGACAATGAAATTCTTGTGGCAAGGCAAGCAACAACTACGTAGTAGGCACAAACAGATAAGACTTTAAGTACAACCGTACAAGTAGAGGTCACATATAAGGGCATGAGGTCGAAGTAAAGGGCAGGGGTAACATATGTGTACATGACAAATGAGATTTAAAAAAATAACCTATAACTAGAAAAGTACTCAAGACTATTGCACATTATAAATATAAATATAAAGTGAAGGAGTGCCAGTGGATATGTACATTTAGTTGTGGTGATGTGCATTAATTTACATAGGAGACTAGAGATGTTGCAGGTTAAGAAGCCTGATGGCCTGTGGGTAAAAACTGTTTGTGAGTCTGGTTGCCTGGATGCTCCGGTAACGTTTACCAGACGGTAGCAGCGTAAACAGTCCATAGCCTGGATGGCTGTAGTCCGAAATGATATTCCGTGCTTTCCTAAGGCATCGTGTGTGGTAGATGCCTTGCACGGAGGGGAGGTGACAGTCAATGATGCGCTCCGATGTCTTCACCACCCTCTGGAGCGCCTTGCGATCAGCAGCAGAGCAGCTGCCGTA
>OMKR01102721.1:0-21962 GCA_900302355.1 Cyttopsis rosea | reverse complement strand
CGGCGCTCCCTCCCTCCCTCTCTCTCTCTCTATCTCCCTTCCACACACACACACACACACACACACGTTGCTATGGATACCTGCAATCTTTTCTACCGCCGCACTAGTGAGAGAATGGAGAGAAGATGGGAAGGGGATAAAATAGATGAGAGGGGGATGAGAAGGTCAAAGGAAGGAGAAAAGGCAAATAGTAAACAAGGGTCCACAACGTGAGGACGGTGGGAGTTGAGTTTAGCACCGCGCCGAACTTCCACACCATCGGAAGACTTCCCGGCGACCAAACCTAGATTCGGTCGAGTAATTTAAGCTGTTGCTGGTTCGTTTGAGTGAAAACAAACAATACAAAGCGGTGAAATCAATCGTCACCAACCTTGTCTGGTTTTGATGCCGAGTCCAGCGTCTTATGTGATAGAACATCGCCGGCAAACACAGACTCTAACTCCACTGTTGCCAAGGGCAACCGCCGGCTCATGACCACTGGGGTGTCCAGGAGGAGGAACACCTGACGGAGCGTATAGGCAGCGACATACTGACCCCTGCCACAACAACGCGAAACTGCCCAGGCCCTGGCACGCTCATATCGACATGAATACAATCGTATACTATCCTTTTTGCAGTTTTCGAATAATTCCATGATCGCGGCACTTCTGGAATCCCCAATACGGCAGATGTCACAAACAAACGGTCCGATAACGCGTAGGTGGAATCGGCGTAAAGCGCTGGCCCGCCGTGAACCTGCAAACTGCGTACCGACCCCGGGGAAATTTGAATTTACAGCACACGGGCACTGACGCCGTGCACCCTAACACCCGACGATGTCTAGTGATTTGTACGAATTGAATAGGTCGTCAGCGGTCATGTCCAGTTTCTACAACTTATTTCAGCTATTTCTGGTCGAGAGTTGAACAGCATTTTGCTAAAATAATGCCCGCATCTGATTCTACCGGATAAAATAAGGCACTCACACTCAATTTGCGAAAGAAACGGCAGCGAAAGAGCCAAATCCAGGAGGATGCCGGGCCGGATAATGTGATACGTTGCTCTGTTTCTGTCTGTTTCATATCTTTTGAGATCCTCTTGTGAGGATACAGTCGGCGTGCAGAGCAAACAGACTTTGTCGTTTTCTAACCACGTGACGACGCCGTATTGATTGCGAGACCGCTCTAATGGATTACAACCAATTGAATGTGTAGTGAGAAGAATGTGAAGAGAAGAGTGTTTCTCTCGCCGCTACACTCCAGCAGCATGTAAATGGGCTTGTTTTTGGCAAACGTTCATGGTGTAAAGCAAAGCAAGCAAAATGGAAACATCAACTCAGAGGTAATGTAAACTAAATGTCATTTCATTCATTAGCTATATCTCCCTCTAACTAACTTAAAAATGTCATTGATCTGTTTTGATTGAACGCTCCCATAAAGAGATCCATCAAACATGAGAAGAAAAGCTGATTTTTTGTTTGTTTGTTTTTGGTTTGATCGAATAAAGATTTCTTCCTCCTCAATTCGTAAATTTAATGCAATAAGAATTTTTTTTATAAAATTAGTGATGTCGCGTAACCTCTCTCTGTCTCCAAACCTTGACAGAGATGATTGGATACCAAAATAAACAAGTGAGATTAAATAGATTGTAAAAAAAAAAAAAAAAAAGATGTTTTATCCGCTGATAAAATAAATTGAAAATACATTTTACTCTCCAATTTATCAATTAAATTCAAATCAAATAAAGTTATATTACCTCAAATGATCCTGGACATAGGAAGTTCTTACTGCGGAGCTGGAGGCGGATATTGGAGAATGTCACCTTCCACACACTTTGGCATTTAAACTGCCGTGCCACATTTCCATAAAACAACACTTTGGAAACCGATGAGAATATTTGGATTCTACCCCCAACGAAGCGACCAAAGCATCTCAAAAGTTGTTTAATATGAGTCTGCAGTAGAGCAGACTCAAGGATAGCGGCATTTGTCATGAATTTATCAGAATTAGCCGTTCTTTTACAATTAAAATGTGTGTGGGTTTGGAAACATGCAGGAAGGCATCGTGCCCATCTGGCTTCTACTGAAAATGACTTATTCTTCATGCAGGGTTGCCAAACCTCACCACAAAATGGTTCAGCGGGCTGCATTTGGCACATTAAGAACACTACCGATTACAACCATTTCAACAAGGCGTGTTCAAAGTTGTCGATATTCAAAGAGACTGTGAGAACATCGCAGTTAAACCCAAGAGCAGTTTTTTTCACCACGCAGCTATGTTCACCGACAGCGATGCTGTTCTCTTCTTTGATATTTTCACCATCGTTTATGCGCACACAACCCTTAAAGTGGTAATCCGTAAGATTCTTGTGTTAAAAAAAAATCCCATGTTTGATTTTAGTTTTGGCTGACACTTTTAAAGAAGCACTCATTCAATGTATTTGTGGGAGGCGTGTCCTCCTCAATACATCTATGTGCGTTTCGATTGTTGGGTCCGCCTTTCCCGGCAAAAACGCACCGATCGGGAACGTGCAAAAAGTGAAAGGATATGTCGATACGGAAGAACCTTCACAAAACAAGAACAGCATGAGGGCAAACCCAGATACTGGAGAGAGAAAAAGTTCCGGTTTGGAATGGAATTCTGGGACTTGTAGTGTAACCCACCCAACACCGACGATCGGATTACCACTTTAAGTCTGAATGCCTTCTATGGTGTTGACATCTGCCTATTCAAATAAATATAAACAGGCACACACAACCAGCATATATCATATAAATTAATTTCTCAAGAGTTTCATGAATCCCAAGTTGTTGTTACAGGCTCTTCTATTAATAGCAAAATAAAGAATTTAAGAAAAGCTGAGGTTGAAGGAAAAAACAAGTTGCAGAATGAGCCCCAGTGACTAACAAGTGATGCATCGGACGCCGCCCAGGCCTTGCAGACACGCTCTTCTCATTTATCGTGCAACCCACAAGGAAAACAGGAAAAAGTTGCATGGGAAAATGAAATAGAAGATAAACAATTAAACCTGCGCACAGAGAGACGAAAAACGGAAAAAGTGACGAGGTCAAAACAAATGTTAAAAAGTTTGTTATTTACCATATTATTTTAGTTATGTCTTCATCAAATAACCTATTAGGGACTGAGGTTATCTTAAGGATTCCATACGCAGGATCACCCTCTGCAGCTGAATCTTCCAGATGTTGAGAGAGCCACACCAAGCTGTTAAATCGAAGGTCAACGGTGACTCCGTGGACGTGGTGTAAAATGCACCGAGGATGGACGGATCCACATTCACTCTCATACGGTTTCTCAGGAAAAACTGTCTTGTCTATTGGAATGCACTCTGACCGTCGGCCGACTGGAATACCTACATGCACGCGCAGAGGATTCACAAACGCAAAAACACGCTGAACGTTGAAAGATACCTGTCCTGACACGGTGACCCGGCTCCTTGCCCTTTTCAACACCTAAAACCCCCCTATACAGCGATAGCCCAACGTCCCTAAACCCCAAACACACGCACACCTACCGTGCACGAGGCGCGCGCTCGCTTGTCGACACCGTTTAGTTGACGCGTTACATAAGCTGTCGGAGAGTGTATTTCTCACATCCGGGTGTAGCTGTAGCATTTGCCACTCTGTAGCCGAGCAACCGGAACGGAAGATGCAGCCTCTCCGCACCCCGAGGGGTCAGGGTACGGGCCCCGGGGGGTCGTCTCTGCCTCGGCGTCTCGCAGGAAAATAAAGTGCATCGAGGAACAGCGGGAATTTCTAAATAATCAACGTATAAGCAGATGTTCTCCTGGTTGTGAAGATTTTAACTTTAGTGTCGAGTGTGCTCGTTGAAATCGATGTTTGAATTTGACATAACTGGAGTATTTTGCTGTGTTGAAAGTTAAATACGGTCATTTGCACTCTGCAAAGTGTATGTATAAGGCTACTGTTACTCTTTACATACCCGTACTCTGCCTGCACATCTTTTTATACTCTTCAATTTAAACCCAATAGATAAAGAAGTTTCCCCCTACATCAAAACATTAGTATCCAAGTGCCTTCACAGTGAGATCATCAGTTAACTCACCCAGTCTTCCTGACTGTCTCCTAAGCCAACAGCGCCACCAAGTGTTGAATTCCAATAGAGTGACATAAAATATACACATCTGATATGGTTTGTGCATGTACACTAGATTAGGAGTTAAATAAACAGCTTAAACAAAGTTTAGTTGATCGGTCATCAGGGGAACCATGGTGTCCAGCTCTGGAAAAAAAAATTATAATAATCTTCCTACTTAAAGGGAAAATCCAGTTTTTTGGGGGGGCTGTGCTTATTGTCTTACCCAGATGCGGTCGAGAAGGTCAACACCGATTGCGACAGCGGGGACTGCCCATTGTTCCGAAAGCCCCATAGTTCGAAAAATGTCCCATTGGACGTCAGGGTGTGTTGTAATTGTAGGCCTACTTCACGGCCACTCATTGTAGGCTGCTGTGTACTGATGTCCAAAGTAAATTACAGCTAAAATATAAAAAGAAGAAATAAAACCTGACTCATGATCCTTACACCATGCTGTGCCCAGCCATGGATAAAAATGGTTACTGAATGGTGGCCCTGCCTATTGAGAATGTGAAGTTTGACAGTTGCTATGGGTTGCTATGGACTCGTGTCGCCATGATGGGAGGGAGCACTTCTATTCAATTGCATAAAGAAATAGCTCAAATATACAAAATGTACAAAGATGGAGAAAGGGAGAAAGAAGGGTCGAGGTTTCACACAAGATGGTTGCAAGATTTTCTGTGAGTTTTTCTCCTGACAAGGCTTCCGAGACGTCTTTTAACTCAAAAACCCGTCGACCGACATTCACAGTCAATGCGAGTCATCCTCCCAATTTAAATGCAGCTACATTCCGAACCATCTTTTGACGCATAACCATTGTTCATCCGACTTGGGGGTTGCCAGGTATGAACTGCAATGCCTCACTCAAACTGGCAACCTTACAGCAATGGCTTCACAGCTGACAATCACCATATTAAGAATCAAGAGAATCGTTTATTAATCACACATTTTTACCACACACACACACACACACACGCAGTGGCGAACGATGAGATTTGGCCTCTGCGTTTATCCCATCCCGGCTGTCCTTCCTCCAGGGGCAGCCAGGAGCAGTGGGCAGCCCTTACTTGGCGCCCAGTTCCAGTTGTTGTATCCGTGTCGTGGTCAGGGACAGGACAGGAAGTGTTCTGCACGTTTTTAGTCGGGGTCCTTATGTTGGAGGAGACCCATGTGAACACGGGGAGAACGTGCAAACTCCACACAGAAAGGCCCCTGATCGGGAGATAACCCAGGTGGGAATAGAACCCAGGACCTTCTTACTGTGAGGAAGCAGTGTTAACCACTGAGCCACCGTGCCGCCAACGTTGCCGTGCCACCGTGGCGCCAACGCTAAAGGAGCATTGCGTACGATTATCTAGTGTTGCGCCTGAAACAGTGAGTAAAAATCTTTGAAATGCAATAACTGCATACATGTAACATCCCTGCAAGCGCATACATCTAACTTTTGTCTCAAATTTGGCATTTTTACTGTTTGTTAAAGTGTCAATCTCAAAGATTTCAGTTTTGTTGTTTTTGGCGGCACCTATGGCGGTAATTGAATTGCAGGTGTGTTTTTGGACTACATTTCCCAGAATCCGCAGTGTTGGCTGAGTGACCTGTCAGTTGCCTTTCATCTGAATGTCGAATTTGTTCCTTTTTCTTTGGATTTGCACTTGTTTTTGAAGTTTCATCGTCAGCAGTCATCGGCAGTTGTTAGTAAACATTTACTCGTAAAAGTACACCGTGTGACTTCCAGCCGGCCGCCGCCGCCGCCTCCTCGGTGAGGTGTTGTGCGTGTCCGGCCGGGGCTCACGTTAAATGATCCTTCCGCAGGTTCACCTACGGAAACCTTGTTACGACTTTTACTTCCTCTGGATAGTTCAGGAGCCGCGGAGTTGAAGAGCGAGTCTGTTGCGTTAGCTACGCCTCCCCTCTCTGGTGGACCAACCGCTGCTGGGTGATGGAAAACGTGTCACTAACTGTGCCGCTTGTGATTTGAATGTATGGCGGGAAAGTCGCTACCGACACTCGGTTCTTAATACTGACAATACTGCAAATGCAAGGGCTGTCATCCGTGGGCCACAGGCTCAATAACCTTTGTGTTTCCTCATTTGACGATAGTGACTTAACAGACATTTATTTAAATGAAAATCTTCGAGATTGTAGCTTTAACACTTAGATTTACTTTGGTAAGAGCAACAGATCAGGATAAACATGTTATACTATGCGTGAGCCTTATTCATTTGAATTGCATTTCTGTGTGTAGTCAAAGATGAAGAATTGAGAAATGTATTATAATTCTACTCAATGTGTAAACGACAATCCTCCACTGTTCTCATTTATTGTCTCTTTCGAGCTTTAGGCAGTGCGGCTGGCTGGCCTGGTGCTGCTTGTGCGCCCTCTGCCGGCTGCCTCCATGATCACAGGCTGCGCTACTCCTGTTGGAACATACAACAAAAACCTCAAACAGAATAAAGAAATGTTTCATACAACCCTTTAACCAAGTTCACACATGGGCATGTTGGGATTGTGATTCACAAAGATATCATTTTTTATGTGTATGGTATGATTACACAATTGTTTTGACCATAAATGTGATGTGGTATTAAGGAAATAAATTCTTATTTTTTTCCAGTTGCGTGCAGGAGTTACATGTAAGATTTATTGGGTCTGCATGGAAATAAAAAGATAGAAATGCAGGTCATGTTATAATCTTTTTATGTCTGATATAAAAGCCATCTATATTGTACAACTAATTATAATAGGTCACTTTTAGAGGCATAAAAACAAATCATCTGCATCCAAGTCAAGCCAGGTTTTCGTCCTTTATTAATTATAGTAGAGTATTTGTGAATAATTCAACAGTGTGGTATCTTGCTTGTATTTATTTCATGTGGCATTATGTGCCTTCTTTGTTGTAATTTTATATTATAAATTAGATTCCAGTCCAAACGGTTTTTGGTTCAACAATGAGCAAACTTATTGTTTTAGTTCTTTATTAGTTGAGATTCATCACTGGTAAATTACCATGTTAGATACAGTTATCCCAGCACATAAAGGTCCTTTATTACAGTAGAGCTTTGAGAATTGGCACAAACAATATATTAAGGTTGAATATTCCCTCACGCATACAACAATACTTTTCCAAATGCATGGAAAATTATCAGCAATAAATATTTTAAAACAACACAAAAAAAAAAAAAAGGTAAACAAGTCAAACAACAATTTGACTCTTGGTAACAGGTAGTAAAATATCTAAATGTGCCTTGTCCTCCTACTCAGTGCAAACTTAAATCAAAATACAACCAAGTAAGTACACCACTTGTTTTTGCCCTCAGTCAGCATCAGCTTAGAGGACAATACCAGGGAGGTGGAGCAGCCAGCACCCGGGCTGAGCAGCAGAACACCAGCTTAGCCACAGGCAAATCAGGGGATTTCCTGCCATTTCATTGATATTCTGGTGCACAGAAGTGGCAAAATCTCTAGAGCCCCAGAGGAAGAGAGAGAAAAAGAAAAAGAGAAATAAAATGACAGAATTAAAAACCCAAACTGCACTTCTGAAATGCGAGGCCCTTGCTGATAATAATGACTTGTGATTTGTTGAGATTAACAACCGATATAATAAAAAATGAAAAATAAGGCCAGCAAACTCACTTATACAGTTAAAGTTACTATTTACATAGTGTATACATTTTTATAAGTAGCGCTGCAATTGTGTGGTTTTTGTCTCCCCTACTGGTTCAAGCTTGTATTACACTACAGACACAGGTGCAAAAAGTAGTATCATGCTTTCGATTACCCATTACAGTGCACTCAAAAAGAACCCCCGCCAAGTGCAATGGCATACCGCACTTAAAGAACCAACGTCGGAACAAATACCCAGTCTCTTTGGAACTGTCTGCTCTCTTGTGGGTACAAATGATCGGCCTCCAAGTGTGCGGACGACGTTTTCCGTCAAGCCATTTCCATATTGCTTTTCTTTATCCAATCCAGTTCTGTGAGGGATGTCAGGTGGCAATGCATGATGGAATTATTTAGTCACCCGACAGCATGGACTAAAATGGCAACCACTGTCAAAAACTACTCTAAGTGCCTATATTGTAAAACAAAATTACACATATTACTGTGGTGAGGACAGTGTTGCCTTACTTGTGCACAACCTATGTCTACTTAGACTAATCAGGATTACTGCCGTCATAACTATGCACTACTGATCCTGTGTGTGAAATACAGGTCCAAATCAGTATGTGTAACAGCGACACAACGGTACACGGTGGCAGATAAATACAACTAAGGAGATGGATTTTTTTGATGGAAGACAACGGAGCCAAAACTACAGGGATAACCATCTCCCAAGTGCATGGCTTGTAAAATCAGCTTTGTGTGAGGTATACAGCCGTGCTGGAGGTGCAACTCAAAAAGGAAATAAGAGAAGCAGCCTAGAATTCAGAAGAAAAGCGGAGTTATCATGGGACAGATCTGTAAAATGTCAATGTGTTTGGCAAAATTAAAACCAAAACAAAACGTGTGGGTAATGGAAGTAGCGTTACTAGTAGCAGTAGTATAGCAGGCCAGTTGGCAATCTATTCAATTAATAACTTAAGATGACCTGCACACCTCAACTCTTCCAGCTGTTTGATTTCACGGTACTATTCTACGAGTGAAGAAAATAAAAATGTTGTAAAACGGAGTAAAGAGAAAACATCTCTTTAGACGTCAACCTTTGGCTGAGTGGCCACTATTCCACCTCCTTTCTCAGGAAATGGGAAAACAACGGGTGCCTTGGCCTACCACAGCCAACGCGAGCTGCAGTCTTTCCGGACACAAGCCGTTTGAAGAAGGAGAGGACGACCCTGAGCCGCGGGAGAAGAACAGCGACTTCTCTGCTTCATTTACCGAAATCTCGCTATGTCTTTATCTGCTCAGAATAAAACGAAATTCGGTCAAATTAAAACAACCTGGTCTCACAGGATCCAGGAAGGGTTGGAGAGCCAAGCACTAAATTAAATAGAAGGTGACATCCTTCCTGTTGGGACCACATTCATCCTGCTTTGACCGCTTTATATACCTTCACACACACACAAAAAAAGAAAAGAAACATCCCATAGCTTTTGCGTGCAGAGCAGCAAAGCTCACACTACTATGTACTACAAGTACTAACCTTAAATGTACACATATCCAAGATTAGACTTTTACACAACCTGGTCCACTATGGGGACATCGGCAATAACTTATGTGGAGGGAGAGGGATAAAAAATAAGAAAATAAAAGGGGAAGCCTAAACCTAAATCAAAGCCACTCTCCAACAGACATACGAGAATTCAATTAGATACGTTGATAGAAGAGACGTTGGAAGCGACAGAATCAGTGATTGCAAAAGAAGAAAAGAGTGTTAATGACAAGAGGCTCGCAAAGTACGACGCGAGATCTGCACTTGAACTTTGCACTGAACACCAGCAAGATTAAAATCGCCGGACGTGCTCGATTTTTATGTCTGCAATGTTTGTCCATGAGTCATGTCGATTGTGTGTCTGTCTGTGTGTGTGTGTGTGTGTGTGTGTGTGTGTGTGTGGACTGGAAACAGACGAAGAGCCCGAGTGGCTGTCAGGAGGCAGAGAGAGTGTCAAGCCAGTTGATGGGAACAACCTGGCTCATGGCGTCTCTGCACTATTGATTGTAGACTTTTTCTTGGTCTGTTTCTTCACCGTCTTGGTTTGACTCTGTCAAAGGAAAATGTAAAAAATGAAATGTAAAAAAAACAGTGCAGGGATGGAGCAGATGAGCAAAGGATCATTAATGGAGCCAACCCAATAACAGCAACATCAGTGGCTGGATTTCAAATGGCATGCTAGCATACCATTTAGGTGTTCATTATACTAAAGTTCACTTCAATGTAGGATAGAATTACAGGCTTTACAGGAGAAACGTTTATTTAAACTCAGCTTTTTATAATTTTCAGAGAAAATGCAACACTGCACCATCATTTGTGCATTTTGGGTGTCATAATAGTAAGACTCCATTGAAAGAAGAAAATCATTAGCTGAGGAACACTTATTCTTACCCTGTTTGTAATTGATTTCAATATTTTACTTTGTAAATGCATTTTGCTTGCCTGTTTTCCTTTTATTGTCACCATCTGACGGCCTTATTTTAAGGTAAAGCACTTTGAGTTACATGTCATGTATGAAAGATAAAAGGTTATTATACAAATAAAGGTTATTATTATTAATCCATCCAGGGTGTCAGCGTCACGGTGAAAGGCTCATAAACATAGTGACCACAACATGTCACCTTTCCCCTGAAGACTTTAGAGCTGGTTATCAATATAATATCGACGCCTGGGATTTTGGTAATATTATAATCATAATATTGTGATAAATGTCTTTTAGGCTGTTACAGTAAAGTAATGCAATTATTTTCTCGACTGTTCTAATCTATACCTCTACCTGCTTGGTCACAAGATCCACATTAATAATGATTGAACAATCAAAAATGATTCTTTCCAATCCCCCAAAACATCAAATTATCAATATCGTCGTTATTCGTCAAAAAATACTGTGATATTTGATTTTGTCAATATCGCCCAGCCCGATTCCCTTTTTAAAAAAGGTACACGATTGCTACAGTGAAATTGGCTAAACTGTGGATAAACTGCAGCTCTGTCTCGAGTGCACACAGATGCAGCTACTATGAAGGTTTCTCATGATGCTATTCTTGGCTGGTTGAACCGTTACACGTGTGTGTGTGTGTGTAATATTACTCAGAGCTGGGGGTTAGTACTCAAAACACCCCCGATACACAAGTGGCGTTCTTCGTCACTCGCATCCAGACCAACATTCCTCTAAACATTACATCCTCTGGAGCCAGTGTGTGTGTGTGTGTGTGTGTGTGTGTGTGTGTGTGTGTGTTCACCGCTCCCACCTCTGTCTTGGCGGCCGCTGGCTTCTTGACCACTTTGACGCTGGCGCTGCGCTTGATGGGTTTCTCGCCGCCGTCCTCGTCTGAGTGCTCGGTCCTCGTGTCCGACTGGTCGGAGCCGTGTTGGGAAGAGGTGTCGTCCGAAGGCGGGGCGGCCGCCGTGGAGCGAGCTGTGGGAGGGCGCAGGGGTTAGAGCGCAAAGGTCACCAGTGGTGGAGGAAGCACTCAAAGCTTTCACTACAGCACATAACCCGAATAAATAAAAAAAATGACTGCAGACCATATTGACATTTCATTGCATGTAGGTACTTGCTCTTAAATGTACTTCAAGCTTTCAGAGCCTATAATATTTAAAAAATGCAAACTGTAGATGAGTGCTCATGCAGATCCTGATTACAATTTACAAAGAGATAGTATAGGGGGAGTCAGGACCTAAAGAATAATAGCAGTTTGATGGATCCAGTCCCAGAATTTTTTGCTTGTGATATATATGCAAGTAAAATATAGTAGACCAAAACGCAATATTCTTTAAGTACAGAGTAAAGTAGCTGGGCAGGGTCACGGTTCAGTTTTTAGCCTGAGAATCGGGCTCTCTTTGCTTCGACACGGCTCGCCTCGGTTCATGTTTGACTACAGTTCTTCAACCCTCCGGCTACTCATTGACGTCGTTCACTACACTGGTTTGTTTGCTCATGAACTTCTCCTCCAGGACACTCTCTGTATTCAGGCCACAGCTTCACAGGCCCACACAGCCAGACACACAAAACGTGTTGTGTCAGACACAAAGAGTCATCCTCCCACCGGAGTCACATGCTTTCACACCCCCCCTCCTCCTCCCCACTCCTCAAATCACATGACTCCACCCAGCGCACTGACCAGAGCCCGGCGGACAATGGGAAGTTTGGACTGGATCCTGTTTGAATGGGATTCTCAGTTTCATTCACCTTGGGAAATGTCAATTTGCAAAGCCAAGTGACTGAATTCTGCTTGTGGTCTGTACATGTAGTCACCCTCAGGAAATTTTAGTTTGATTAACTGTGATACAAATAATTGCGATTAACCATTAAATCTTTTTTTATTTTGGTCATTTTACGACACCATCATATTATAGGCCTATAACAAACATCCACCTTATGAAGGAGAGACATTTATTAGCATAAAAATTCAGGTAAACAACTTTTCTCAACCCACCTAATGGGTTTTATTTATTGCAACATTTATAACATTGGTTTAAAATTCTCCTTTCAATTAAAACATAAACATGGAATTTTACTATTTTATGGAATTCGAATTTAACAATTTTCTATTTTGATCGCGATTAGCGCAAATAACTGCGATCAGATGATTATATAATAATTGTGACATAGTTATGTGCGGGTTTTGTGATCCCTGTTGAGGTTATCTGTGTGTGTGTGTGTGTGTGTGTGTGTCCTTACTCTGCCGTGCACTGGCGCTCTTGGTGCGGGGCAGCGTGGTGGCCCCCGAGCTCATGTCGTCCATGGGGTCCCGTCGCATGCGGGGCTCTGACGGGTGCAGCCCCAGCACGTCATCGGCGTTGATCATCGTCAGGTCCTGCATGCTGAAGCTGCGCAGCTTGTCGGACAACACGCCCTGCCCCTGCGCCGCACCGAGACACAACACACACACCTCAGACACTGGACGACAGCTTAACAATATTCGGGCTGGTTATAGGGAAGGGATACGATTTGATTCAATCCGATATTGATGAGATGGCCCACAATGAGATTCTATATCGATATTTCATACATGACATGATGAGAATTGCTACCAACTTATCAGTATACCATCTGACGTGCATTCCAAAAATATAGAACACAGAAATCACATTTTTTCAATTAACTTGTGACTATGGTGGTATCCAATTTAAACAGAAAATGGTTGAGTAACTTCCAAACAAATTATCGATATTGCAATTTTCAAAACAGATTCAGAAATTTAAACGATAAAAAATAAAAAAGTCGAGAGTGAGCACAAGTTTCTTCTGGTTATAAAGAGTTTTTTTTTTTTGCATAATTCACCTTGGTTGCTGCGGTGACGGCAGCGTTAGCAGCCAGGTTGAGACCTCTCTTCCCGAACCTCATCATGGTCTCATAGCTCCGGTCTTTCGCCTGCGTTATGTACTCGTCTATCTCCTGAAAAGGCAGCAAAGAGGACGGAGGACAAAAACGTCTTGATTGGGCTGATCCGAAAGAAAACCGGTGAACAGAAAATGAAGACATTGGAATTTCACTTGATGTGCATGTAGTTTCGTACCCTCTCTTTGTTGGACAGAGTGGGGTGGACAAACTTGCGGTACAGGACGCTGGAGCCCTTGGTGTATGGCGACAGGAGCCAGATGACGAACGCTATCTTCAGCTCAAAGTAAAATGGGAACCTTGGCGACAAAACAGAGCAAAATAACTACCAAAAGCATGCACGCAGGCACGAACACCCCACCCCTGCAGGGAACAGCAACTACACAGTGGATAGCCTTGTTGGACTTCTCATGCCTAGTACACACCTAAGGCCTTTCGCTTTAATTTTAAGATCTCAAGACAATCATTAGGAAATAATTTGTATAACGGGTCATTAAGAGGGCGCTCCCTGGCAGACGTTTGGTTTGAAATGGTCGAAAACTCTTGTAATCAGTCCAAGACTAGTCTGGGACGCGAGAATATATAGTTGCTTTGACATTATTAAGATATTGGTTGGTTTATTATCAAGTCTTGACTCATATAGTGTGTGTGCTAGAATCCCAAGATGTGTGTGTATAATCCCATAGTGAGTGCACTACTGTGATGGGGGGAAAAAAAGTCTAATGAGTAATGCAGTCTTTGGGTGTATCCCTGCCATAAGGACCCGGTGAGCCATCAGTAGCTCTGGACTCACCATGACAGGACCATGTCTGTGACCGTCTCTGCCGTAGAGAACAGCGCAAACACTATCCAGTACATCATCCATTTCACCTGGAGACACACACACACACACACACACACACACACACACAGCAGAGCATCACGAATTAGGCTCATTTAAAGCACAGCCTCCAGTGTGCACGTGCCAAGGCACATGGGGTTTATTTGAGCACGTGATCCAGTGATACATGCCACATGTGTTTCAGCTCTCTCAGATCAAACCATTATGCATGAATGACCCTCCTGAGACAAAAGACGTGGGGCATCGAATACAAAACGGGCCTTTTCTAAAGATTTGAATCAAGTTTATTTTCATTTAACATCATGAATATTCATCATCTTGGAATATTTCCTTCAGCCTTAATATATTTAAAAGTAAAGCAATGCGCTGGATGGTAGCGAAGGAGATAACAGGCCCGATGCGCCTTTCTATCATAAAATGAAACGCTGAATCATTTGACTCACTGCAAGACAAACAAGATAATGACACAAAAGCAACCATTCTAAAAATGGCATCCTCCACTATTTCGCCCTTCCCTCAGTTGCGGTTTACCGGAGTAGTTATTGAGGGGGTTGCTATGGTAACCGACCAGGAGGAGACCAGTCTCTATTGCAAAGCTAGGCTGAGAGCCAGAGAGCCGATTTAGCCCGCGCCCCTGTCCTGTACCCCTGCGCTGTTAGATCCCTCACAGCGATGGCGTGAGAAGGGAGGACCCAGTTTAAGAGGAGATAAAAAAAGACAGGCAATGAATATTTTCTGTGTGCATCCTGCTTTCTGCTTTCTGCTAGAAACATCTTTAAATGATTGTGCTGGATTAATATTCACACCCCTGAAATGGGCGTCACTGGGTGTCAGTGTGGTGGTCTCGCCTTGGGTGGTCTTGACCAAGTCACGAGTTTGGCAAGAATGAATGAAGACCGACACCAATGTTTATTGAGTCCATGTAAAGTGCAAGACTTACAGGTGGTGGGTACAAGTCCAGACCAATGCGGTTGAAACTTGACTAAGACCCATGTATGAACAGCGCAAGTCAAATTGAATACTGTGACTATTTTTCTTTTTTGTTTCAGAGAAGAAAATAAAGAGAATAGATACAAAACACATTGCTATGGATTTATCTACTACACTACTGATTGATACCCATATGCGTAAACCTAGCACCATGACTAGGGCTGGATGATGATGAATTTACAATCATATTAATAAAAGGGAATTGTACACAATATCCCTCCCCTTATCTACAATATAACTGCTTACATGTTCAAAATCCCATCTTTAAGAATCCAACTGTATGATATTAGATTTTATGATCCGAAAGCCACACAATGTGGGACTTTTCGTCATATCAACACTAATTTTGAATACAAACCTAGGTATCACAATGTAAAAACTATAATCAGTCATAACAATTCTGATATAAGACTTAACCACTGACTAATAAATAGCATAGCCTATCCATAAGAATCCTAATGCCCAAGTTGAATCCAGTTTCGGTTGTAACTGGCTGTTCTCGCGGTACTTTTACTGATACTAAATTGCATTGTGGGATACTTTTATCATCAAAATTGTATGGCAAGAGAAGCTTTCCGCAAATCAGGCTTTATAGAATTTTAAGCCTGTCAAGTTCACTGTAGTGGAAAAGCAGCTTCCTGTCATGAGCCAATCAGGTTTTGCCAAACCAGCATCAGGGACACCAGACCTGCTACATAGATTATTCTAATTTATACAGTATGTTTATTTTTTCAATGCCTGTAAATGTGACAAAAGTACAGTGAACAAAACAAAAAGGGCTAAGGCACAAAATACCAGTCATGCAATAGTGGAGCGATGGAAACTAGTCAATGTACTCACATATTCTTTTACATTCTTCGTTTTGACAGCCTTGTAGGAGGAGTAGGCTGGGTAAAGAGTCCCAAAGGCCAGGCTGGGGAGCAGGGAGAGGAAGAGTGCTTGGTCAGGTTTGAGGCTTTAAAGCAAATAAGATTAATATTGGCGTTACAACATGGCCTGTGGAAAGCGACTTAAGACACTGAACAAACTTGTTTCTATTTCAATAAGTTTTCGTTCAGGAGGTAGGTTAGAGCAATCTTAGCAAAGAAAAAGGGCTGAACCCTCGGGCTCATATTAGCACATGTGCAAGTGAGGAAAAATGTGAGGTTGAGCTGATGGGAGCGGCTTTGACAAAACACAGCGGTCTGGTAATTGGTCCAGGAAGGAGGAATCTGACGGAAACAGTTTGGCCCGTAAGGCTGCACTAGCTCAGATGAACAGGAAAAAAAACAAAGGAAGGCTGCTAGGGGTGGGTCACCGTGTGTTGGTTCACATGCTGATAGGGACACAGTGCATACTAAACTGTGCTTTTCATCCGAGTTTGGCTCTTTCCGGTGCCACTGGGGAGATTAGTGCTGACATGACATGATGCTGAATACTGAGATAGGACAGAAGAGAACACTGCCTGGAAATCTATACTTCCAGACTGACCCGATTGACTTTGTGCTTATATTTCATGCTTATGGTCCTCCACTTGGCGGATATTATTACTGAACCCGAATTAGGCCTAAGCATTCAATCGACAATGTATCGATTCCGCACTCCCTTGGATCCGATCTGGCCGTCTAAACCATGGGTGGAACCAGTCGTGTCTTCCTGCATACAACTACGTCTTCCATCCCACAACTAGTTCACGGCATTCAGTCATGTGTGTGGGGCCAACAGGGGCTGTATGAGGCGCGTGGCGGGCCTCCGGGCTAGCAGGCACCCTCTGTCCTTCTGCCTCCCGATTCAGTATTCGCTTCTCCGTATCCACCGGCTAACCGCTCTGCCATCTCAGATCAGACACTGCGCGCTCACAAGTTTGCTCCGTGCTGAAATTACGAAGACTGTTCCAGAAAGAAAAAACTAAAAACGGAAGGCATGAACAGAGGAATCGGCCTACATTTGAACAAAATGGACCAGATGAAAGAGCGTTCATCTCTTACCGCACAATGCATTAAATTGACTGTGTGGAAGATTGTAGTCACATTGTTTGCCCGACTGAGACACATGACTACCTGGAGGGCAGCGAAGCCTGCCAGCCAGCTGGCAAGTCACTAATATAGTAACGGTAAATCACAAACACTACCTCCACTTACATAACAGACATAAAATACACAGTTAGAGATGGAAAACCCAATTTGTATGGCCAATAGAGCTGCAACTGACGATTATTTTCATCATCGATTAATCTGTCGATTAACCGATTAGTTGTTTTGTCCTTAAAATGTCAGAAAACGCTGAAAAATGTCCATCGCCGTTTCCCAAAGCCCGAGGCGACGGCCTCCAATGTCTTGTTTTTGTCCACAACCCAAAGATATTCTGTTTACCGTCATACAGGACTAAATAAAAATATATATATTCTTAAAAATAAAATAAGTAAGTAAGTAAGTAAGTAAGTAAGTAAGTAAAGTAAATAAATAAATGACTCAAAACGATTAATCGATTTTCAAAATAGTTGGCGACTAATCGACTAATCGTTGCAACTCTAATGGCCATTTTGCGCTGCTCAAGTAGGGTTTCCCAACTCACGGATTCATCGACCCGAGCAGTGTTTTCACCCTGGTTTTGTCCGAGCCACGTTGGATTAAAAAACAGGCGAATGTTGTCCAAGGAAGGGCGGCTACTCACAGCCCCACGACACAGGGACAAAGACCCAGAGCATCCCGGTGAAGCAGGATGACAGACCGCGGACTTGATGTGAGTCATCCACCATCAGGTGGAAGCACCTCAAAGCTGGCTCCATTCAGAGCCTGCTCTCTGGATAGAAACGGTGCCAACGGAACGGCGCGTTGACAAGCGCTGGTCCCGTTTAATTTTAATTTAATTTAATTTAAGGATTTAAATCAATACAACATCTAACGTTAGGCCCGGGAGGCGATTTGATAATCACGCATTTCTAACATATGGTGTTTAAAGAGGCCAAACTGGGAAAATTCACGACATTTCAGCTTTGTTTAACAATATATTATACATTCTATAAATACATATTATTATAATATATATACACATCTCATTATATCTTTACATAAATATATATTATACATTATTATAAAAAATATATTCACTACTATGCAGTTTGTGCCCGGTCTACTTGCTTGCCGCTATCCGCGGCATATTAATCAGCTGTTTGGGTTTCAGGGCGCTAATGATGAGGCTAATAAACAAGCTAATCATCCACCAGCCTGGCGGTTAGAAAGCTAGCGTTTAGCTTTAGCTTCGGTTAGCAAGCTGGCGCCAGGCTGAGTGACGGGGGGCGGGGGGGTCAACGTCAACGCAGCCAGATGTCGCCAATACTTACACCACGACTCTGGAGATAATCCACGACACCATGGTGGCTTGACGTCCCGTAAGTAAACCTCTCCCCCCGCCCTTGCTCGTGCGACGTGTGGCTGGGCGAGCTGGCGGGCTAGGTACCCCCCATTCCTCCGAGAAGCGGCGTGTTGTGACGGGAGAGAAGCTGCTGATGCTGCTGCACTCAGGTGGGATGCTGATGAGCTCTGCAGTGGCTGCTGGCAGGGCTTCGGCTCTTAAAGGGACAGGACACCTTTTAAAATCCCCCCACTTCCCCCCGGGGGGTGGGGGTGCAGCAGCCACTAATGTCTATTATTAATAACACTTTAAGATATACAATTTCATTTAATTACTCCCGTGGATCTGTATATTCTACACCGGTGGTTCTCAACCTGTGGTCAGGGGATCCCCCAGGGGGTCCTTTGAGAGATTCCATGGGGTCCCCAGGAAAAATGATTAATGGTTCAACGCTGCTGTTATTTTAATTTACGAGACGTTACAGAATGCACGACGACTCATCTTCTCATTTTGGGGTCCCAGGGACAAGGATTTCATCAAATGGGGTCTGTGATCTAATAAATATCAAGTTGAGGGCCCTTGAAAGTTTGAGAATCACCGTTCTACACACAATTACCTCACGCCAAACAGGACTGAGCAAGGGCCTGGTTGTGAAATACTGGCAGTCGCCTCAGAATGTCCATTCCAACACAGGCTGAATTGATGTGTGTTGGGTGTGTATCTGATGGCGACTTCAGCCCTGTAGTGTTGGTTCTTGACTACTCCTAAACAGTGAGACTCACGGCTTCATCATCTTCCAAACTAGCTTACATCACAATGACAACAGTGGTGCGGGAAATCCCCGCCCCCCTCCCCAATATGTTTACATGACGACTGGATCTCCTCACTGCATCCATCGGGGCCTTTCCTACATTGACATTGAAGATAAACAACTCATCATAGCACACTGCTGTGTTATGGGTTTATTAAATAGTACATGACCATTTGCTATCATCTGGGGCCGCATTTAAACAAGTCTCACGAAGCAATTTTCACATTCAATTCTGTTCATATGCTGAAAGTTCTCAAGTCTGGAGCAATATTTATCACGCGGCTATGAAGAGGTGGAGTCGAGAGGAAGAATTCAAACAGTAGTTTTTGTAAACTTTATTTTTGAGGAAAAAAATTCAGACTACATATAGCCAGTAGTTCTGTTCAGCTGTAATTGTGTTTCTCGTACAATGTTGTTGGAAGTATGCAGTTCGTTCAAACCATGGAACAAAGGTGACCAAAAACAATAAGCCACTATTCAAATCCCGCCCTCTTGACACATTCTGTAAAGCCCACTTTAGCATTTCCTTAAGATGTATAAAAAGCAGAGAAAATACTTAATCTAAAAGTGAAAAAAAAAGAAAGAAATACAAAACTTTGGTCTGCTCCCCTTCATAATCTGCTTCACAAATCCTTTTCAGTCACAAAGGGCAGAGGGAATTAGGTGTTACAATTCCTTCCCAAACAACAAAAAAACAGATACAAAAAACATGTTTACATCTTTTCTATCAAAGAAAAGTTATACTGAATTAAATTAAAATGGTGAAGTTAGCCCAGTGATCACATTTTCTCGGACACTTACACAGTAGCTGAACCCCCTCAAAAGGCACATCAGCTTTTATCCCATTCTTCGCCCCTCACGTCGTACATATACAACAAAAACAAAAAGGAACAAACAGGAACGACTGGCATTAAATACAAACTTAATCAGAGGTGAATTAAAACAAACAACTAGACATGTTCGAACGCATCATGTAACAAGGGTGAAAGAACTTCCTTGGACAAAGAGCCGACACACACCTGGCTGTCCAACCCTACTACCCCGTTTCGAATCAGTCGGATGGACAGCAACTCTCCATCTGCCCCCACCCCCCCAAAAAGCAACATCTTTTCTGCTCTAAAAATAAAATATCTACACTCAATCACTGCAGCTTGTATATGCGAGTGTACATATGCGTGTACTGTGTGTGTATTTCAAAGAGTGGTTCTTGGGAGTCCGTTGGGTTTTGGGACAGTCCGGGGAAGTCGGGAGGAACTAAGGCCGAGCTAGCTTAGGTTCGTGGGCCTTCAGCGTCCCGATGGCATCCTTCACCGCGTGGTAGATTATATTTTTCACCTGGGTGAGGAAAAGAGTCCAAATGTCCATTAGAACACTGAGCTGGTAAATATTTGCATTTGGTATAATGCCAGAAAAGCATGATGTATAAACAAGACAAATGACAGTATAGATAGGAACTGGGCGTTTGTCATGTGTAAAAGTAAAACCCAACAAACTGACTTGTAGCTTGTCCTCATGGTTGGAGTGCGTGGTGGAGAGGTGTCTGAACTCTTGGGTCAGTCTGAAACAGTGCTTCACATGCTCCGGGGAAACAAAGTCCTCTGCCACCTTTATACAGCTGTACAGGTTGTGGACCTGTAGGCGTGACAGGGAAAGTAAAGTGGAAATAAATAGATCCGTCCTGGGCACTTTCAATGACTAATATAACTGAAGGTCGCTTAAAAGCAGTTGGAGGTGAATAAACTTCTCAAACATTTCTCTATATCTTATAATTAAGGTCTGACCTGGTGTGGGGCCCCAGCGGGGATGAATACAGCGTCTCCTAAGAATTGTGCAATTGCCCAGCCCTGGACTCCGTATTCTTCGTGGAGTCTCCTGCGGAGGGTCTGGTCAAGGTACCAGCTCTGGTCATGGATGGGGTCGTGGTCCGGAGGGTTCTCCTGGCCCTGCTCCTCCCCCACCTGACAGGGACGGTGAGAAAGAAAGCGACAACATGAGCTGTGGGTTCTGCAGTTCACTTGAAGAATGTGAACAATGAACAATGTTTAGATGTTGTTGTTGGCCGGCCAGGAAATTTGGCGTTATGTAGTCATCTGCTCACCTTGCGCAGCAGTTCTCGGATCTTCTCGGCATCCTTGGCGGCATAGATGTGCCAAAGCGCTCCGGGTTTTTCCTTTGCCTCGTACACCCTCCTCTTGGTCATTTCGTCCACATCGCCTTCCTCGATGGTGGTCATGACCTCTGGAGACGGAGACAACGGACACGTACACAAGACATCACATGGTTACCAGCAGTATAACTCGCCCAAATACATACTGCGGCCTTTTACATGAGAATCCGATCCGTGGCCATAAACAGTACAGCGTAGCACAGGAGACGACAGAATCGCATCTACTGTCACAGCTATAAAAACTGTAGATTCACAGGGTGTCCTCATCCATTATGAGGAAACGGACAATACCCAGGTCTGATGCGTTTACCTTGTTGGGTAATCTTAAGCCTGCTGTATAGTTGCCATAGCGTCGCTTAGTGCACGCGTCATATGTGACGTCATTGTGGCGCTCGCGGCAGTACCGCGTGGCGATTTTCCGTGAGGGCGTGCACCTCCCAATTTTTGTAACTCTGCGTTGTGTGCGTTAGGTAATTCAAGATGGATGCTTCCGAAGGAAGGTTGTGCGAAGAGGTCCGCAGGTACAATCTGTACGATACATCTGTGCGTGACCACAAAAATAACCAGATGGCGGTGAATTCATGGAAGGAGCCTCTGTCCCAAGATTTGGACTATTTTAATACCTCGGGACTTCTTTGTAATGTTTACACCGACAATTTGCACAAACTCACGACTATATATATATATATATATATATATATACATATATATATACACACACACACACACACACACA
>OMKR01102720.1:0-12447 GCA_900302355.1 Cyttopsis rosea | reverse complement strand
GACGTAGAACATTTTTCTGCTTGAAATTATTTCTCTTTCCTTGTTCCTAACCCTTCACCAAAACTATCAGATTCCAAGAATGCAAGAAGAGTGCGGGGGTTCCTAAACTGGGAATATTTATATACATACACACATAAATACATACACACATAAATACATACACACATAGATACACACACACATAGATACATACACACATAAATACATACACACATAAATACATTCATACATACAGACATACATACATACATACATACATACATACATACATACTGTAGATATACATACATACATACATACATACATACTGTAGATATACATACATACATACATACATACATACATACATACATACATACATACATACTGTACATATACTGTACATACATACATACATACATACATACATACATACATACATACATACATACATACATACATACATACTGTACATATACTGTACATACATACATACATACATGTATGTATCTATACATGTATATTCCGGATCATCCAGTCTGATCAGCTCCAGTTTGTCTGCCACCAGCTTCCTCTACCTGTCTGCCTTGTCAGCAAGGTTTAAGATAAATGTTATATTTGTGTAGCCAAATTTTGCCATCAGTATGTTGTTGATATTTCTTTTTTTGGGGGGGGGGGGTTAACCCTAGTCTGGCAAGGAGTCCTAAAATGTTTTAAGACCCCTGGCCTAGTGGACAGCATTGAGTATATGGGGTATTTTCTTGTGCTAAAATGCTAATCCATACATTCTGGATAACATCATTCCTAACTCTAAACTGATCTTAATGATTAGTTAGTTAATATTAGAAAATATTTAATCTATTAAAATGTGAGATTTGTATACCCTCCTGATAAAAGCTATGGTTGGGCAATGACGTCCATATTTTTTACCTTTATTGTTAATACTTAATAATTAATTTTGACGGTAAAACACCAAGTTTACCGTCACCTTGTAAAGTGCTCAATGGTTCAACAGTAGGCTATCATTGACACATAATCCTCTTACTGCGATCATTACATCTGACATCAGGTTGTTAAAGTCCAGGTGCAACAGGATCTGAGTTACTGTGTTAGAGCCTCTGGGACCAAGAGGCTCTAACACAGTAACTCGGATCCTTTTTGGCCAGCTTCTTGTGCATCGCCTGCATTCTGTCTGGCATTTCTTGATCTATGTAGGCCTAGTCCTTCTTAATTTTTGGAATTAATTTTGGTGCCTTACATTTCAATGTCAGCAAAATCATCCTCAACATGAGAAATACAACAGATGTTATATCATCACGCTGTGAGATTTGTCCATGTAGGTATGTATGTATGAGCATGTTTAATATGAAAACAAAGCAGCATATGAAGTACTTGAAGTACTCGTGTGACAAGTTCATTGAAACCCAGTGCTTTCGTGACAAGAGAAAGAAACTAAATCAACACTCATCACCGACACGGTCACATGTTGAAAGAATTCTCCATTTTCTCTAAACAATCTCCCATAAGCAATACCATTGCGTCTTACGTCACTGAAGCAATCTAGTCAAAACAATCCAAAATTTCGTTAAAAACATGAGCAATTCAAAGTTTTAAATCATCCAGAGGACAGAGCAACTCTGATTTCAAGTTTCAAAACGTTGGACAATACAAAATCACTTCATGACTTTTTTTCAGTATGAGCAGAGCCAGGTACATGTAGTATCGTACTTTATATCTGATGTACTTGCGAAGGACCTGTTTATATGAAATCATCTATATTGGGATTAATAAAGTGTTGCAAGCTGCAAGCCTGCAAGCTGCGGTGGAGGAGGCCGGGAAGTACAGGCTCCTGGGTGTGCAGATAAACAATGAACCGGACTGGACCCACATGGAGGTCCTCTCCACGCCGCTGTGTGCTGGAGATCGGGCATCAAGGCCGGCGACGGCAACAGCCTCAACAAGCCGGTGAAGGAGGATGAGGAAGGGGAGGAGGGTGAGGAGGGCCAGCTCCGTTGTCGGGCTTGAACTGGACAGTCTTGGGGGACGAGGACCGAAGGAGAACCCCCTCTCATCGTGAGGCTCACCAGGAGCGTCACGCCCATCCCTCCACGGTGCACAGCGGAACCTCAGGCCGCTTCACACCACCAGCGACCCCAGCACCAGTCTGCTGTGACCGTTCACCAAACACATGAGCTAAATGTTGCGTGAAAACAAGTAAATACGAAATGTGGAATCCACACCTGTCATTAAGTCAATAATTACAGGTGTCCTCTGCTGCGAAAACAAATCCTTTCCTGAAATGCTGTTAAGAAATGAAACAAGAAAACACAATACGATATGATACAATGCAGAACCAAACGATAGAGTTGTGCCGTTTAATCTTTGTTTCAGTGAGATACAACAGAAAATTATTATATATACCATGTGTACACCTGCAAACACCTTGTCATTTCTCATAATCTGGCATTCAAAGTGAAGTGGAACAGCAACTTAACATTAGAAATAATGTAGGAGAGCAGCATTCTCTTATCAGGAGGGCCTGCTGCCTATATTCCTGGCAGTCTATTGCTTTTTCTTTTTCTTATCCCTCATCTTCTTCTTCAACTTCATAAAAAATGCTGCAGGACAGTCGATTCCAGTTAAGTCCACAGATTGCTTGAACTGCAATATGAAGCCAATTGTCCTGATGGTGGTGCTACAAACACAGTCCCAAAATGTCATAAAACCATTAAAAATCAGCTAGACTACATGTGGACCATGTAACAGGAACCTATGTCCTCTACAACCAAGTGGAAATAAGGATGTCAATTACATTAATTTTTCCTAAATTCGACGTGAACTTTTTAGTACACAGAGCATATACATATCTGACTGGCTACCCTAAATGTGTTATAAAACACCAATCATTATGAAAATAAATGCACATGTTACGCAGACTTTGTAAATGTAAAAAATCGAGAAGACACACTAGTGACCTTTGACTGCAAAACCTCTACAATGTCATTATCAAAACTACAGCTTAGTTCATAGTAAAGGTTCTCAAGCATTTCAGAACTCTATTGTGTACAAATACAAAACTTCCAAACAGCCAAAGTGTTCAACCAGATAACCTAACTGCTGCTGGCAGAGCATATTTGACTGAATTCCTAGCGACTGTTAAAAATGGGCTTATTAGCTGTCCAGTCAGTATATAGTCTATAGTTCAGTGTACTGTGAACTCACTCCAATAATGCAAAAAGTAATTCCCAAAACATAATACATTATTTGTCATTTATCAAAAAACTATTTGTGTTTAATATGGCCTATAGGCAAAATGAAAGAAAATGCTGTAAAAAGTTAAACGTCTTAAAATGCGGTCCTGATGGCTATCATCTTAACCTTAATGTGCGCCACATCCACAACTCCTGAATTCCTGATGAAATCCTGAATTTCCCCACTGGGATGAATAAAGTGTTCATGTATTCATGAATAAATCTAACCTTATCTTATCTTATATAATCTATTGGTTATTCCTCCTATACATTTGGACTCAAGTCTCAATTTATCAGCCCTCCCTAGCTTCTTGACAAGTAATATTCAATATGTGTTTGGCATTGTAAGAGGCTTCTAGAGGGCAGGACACAAAAATGAGGCTTGTCCTGTCCGTTTACAGTTGCGTTTGTTCCAGGAAACATGTTTAACATGTGGTCGTGTTAAATTTGGAGGAAATCCTGATACATTTTCTATCATTCTAACTTCCTTGTTTTAGTTTAGTCTTGTAAAATAAAATAGTCAGTTCAGTTTTGCCATCATGGGATAGTATTTCGCCCAAGTAGTTTTTCTTTAAAGAATAAAGAATAAAGAATAAAGGATCAAATAAATATAGAGGTTTTATTTTACAAACTTTAACGCTCAGTCCAAACTATATCACAGTGCACTTTTATTATTCACTAAAATGGGTGTTGGTTGGAGCTGAACTTCTAACTTAATAAATGTTTGAACCTACCATTTTGATGTGACATGCACATCAGCTGCTATATTCATTACACGTTTATGATGTGGTCTGAATGTATCAGTGTTCATTTAGATCACGTCTAAGCAAACCCAGGAAATTAAACATTTGCTCGAAAATGTTCAAGTTCTTTCTTCTTTCAAGTTGTCGCTGTCTTTGTTTGTGTTAATGTGCTTAGTTTGCTGTTACTAAGCAACGCAATCAGCATCCATCTGGAATTACTTGTAGTCCATGGGCTCAGACCCAAAATCTAACGTAATGGTACCATTTGGGTGGGCAAATTCTAGTTGTGGTTTTTAAATTCCTATACATCCCTAGATTATGTTTTGATATGATAGACCTGGCTGACTGGCAGCTTATTAGTGGTTATCCCCCCTTAAAGTATGGACTGCTGTCCAAACTGGAAAGTGCCATCTCTGGAATTCATCCTTCTTTTATTATTTCCTCTCCCCGGCCTCGCGCCGTCCGCGGGGGTGAGCCTCGATCAAAAGGACTCAGGCCCCCACGCCGACACCGGGAAAATGCTCTTCCGTACGCCACACCGCACTTAGTGGGGACGAAGGCCGCGGGAGGCCTGCGACGACCCCAACCGCAGGAGATGGAAGTCGCGGGGGGGGAGGGACCGGATCGCTCCGTGGGCCCCCACCCGGCGTGTCGCCAGCTAACGTTACCTCTAAATATGGCTCTGGCTGGGGATATGGTGGTAAACACAGTCTGGTTACGTCACCAACCGCTAGACTCACAACCGATATCTGGTCTGGCCCCTGGACGTACTCAGCACTAACTAAATGAATTAAAAGAAGACAACCCAGAGGGCGTGCACAGGAGTCACTGGATTATTGACATTAACATTCTTGGCTTTTGTTCAAAACAGTAGGGAGGCCTAATGGCGTAATGGATTTGATGCTCTCCCGGCAACAATTAGATATAAGCCGCCTTTACTATGTCTCCATCAGGCTTTTAAGAAAACAAAATACTTCAATTTACTTTACTTGGAAACACGCACATTTTCAATTATGTAATATTTTCTAATTAACCTGAAAAATAAATACCTATTTTAGTATTAGTTATACTTGATACTGTATATGTTAGAGACAATTATCCAACATAAATCTAGATTTCTTCATATATCAGCAAAAGCATTATAACGATAGACAGACAAATAGATTTATGAAGTGCTACTTTATTGAACCCCAAAGGAAATTTTGATGTTACAAGAGATAGAGAGACAAAAATAGAGAGAATAAAAACCTGAACACACACAATAGACTTCTAAACAATAAGCATATGAGTTACCGATAGACATTTGAACAAAGCTGAGGCCATGCCAGCACCAAACCTGAATTTCAATGATCACCGGTACACATCTAATTGTTCATTTATGGGAGATTCCAGAATTCTGTTAAAAGGAAAAACGAGGAAGAGGAAGATATGTACTTTAGTTTGTACTTTACTGAATAAAACTGGGGAAAAAAAGTCATCTTAAAAACTTAAACTTGAATATATTGATCAGTAGATGTTGGTTGGCTGAAGATCAGCATTGTGACGAGTATTTAACAAAAAAAAGAAGCTTGTTTTCCGTTTTCAGGAGACCGGTGGGTATTGGGAAATGGGTGTGACACTGTTTTGTCTTCGCTCTAGACTTCTTTCAGCGAGTCAAAGCAGATGCCTCTGCTGTTAAATGAGGTGTCCGATAGACAAAGAAGGAAGTGGAAGTGCCAAGCACCATAAAATTCCCCATTCCTCCTGCAGGCCATTGTACTTTTCACATTTCGGAAACAGAAACCGATGCGCATCGGGGTGGGAGTTACAGTAAAATGAAATGTATTGGCCAAAATATACGATATTTTTGAAGGAACTTCCTTGATGCATGTATCTAGGAAAGAGAACGGACAAAGATGCAGTAGGGCTATCAGACATTTTAGGCCAATCTGTCTTCTTAAAGAGGATCTTGCACGAGAACATGTCTTTTGAGCTGAAAACTGAAATATGACTGTTCTCAAATGAAACACACCAATGATGGCCATAACATTAATGTTCCGATCACGGGTGCGTCAAGGACACTACCACAAAAGAAAAAGACGCGCCTGATAAAAAAGGTTTCCTCCGGTTCCCTGGTGGTATTACCGGAATAGTTCGAGTATATTTTAAGAATAGTCAGTTCTACTACAGGTGATTACCCGACATCATGAAGGCATTTGGAGACAGGTAATGGAAGGTTACACCCTTACTACGACAATGGAAATTATAATTATGGCAAGAAGTGCATTGTTGTTGGAGATGATTAGAGGGTTATGCATCATCCCCCGAGAAGAGGATGATGCATCCTCCCAGGCATGCATATTTAGGCTATTAGCTAAGTTGAGTGACAATCTAAGCAGTCCAGCATTTCAGGGGAGGAGGGCAGACGTTGGCAGGCGACACCAGGTTCCACAGATAGTTGTGTCCGCGACTTTGAGACCCGACGTGGTGCTGCATTCGGAGACGGAGCAAATTGTGCACTTGTTGTTTGTTGTTTGAGGACGTAATGGAGGAAGCCTTTGAGAGGAAGGGGTGACAGGACACAGATTCAGCAGCAGAAGCAAGGGATTGTGGCTGGCAGGCGCACATTAGACCAGCAGAGGTGTTCAACATCTCTGAGATCTTGGCTGGAACAGCTCAAAGGACTAGTGGTTAGTGGCTCCATGATGTGTTGATAATAGTAAGGAATGGAGGCTACATTCCATTCCAGCCGCTGAGGAGACCTGTTCAGAACCGGTAACGCTGAGCAAGGCATTAACAGTGCTAATGGAATTTAGTTAGTGTCATGCCAAGGGTGGCGTCTGGGACTTAAAAACATGGCACAACATTCCTAAATTGTTCGACAATAAAACAGTCTGAGAATTCATATTTGAACACAAATGCATGCAGGGTTTGAAAAGTGAAAATCTAAAACGGTTCTCATCTTTTGAGTAGTAATTAAATAATGGGAATTTGCATGTTGAATTTCTTTTACATTTCTAAAGTGGTTGCATGACATAGAAATGCACTGCTATACTGGATATTTATTATAATTCATATTAATATAATCCCCAACACAATTATCATCTTTTAAAAGAACAATAAAAAAGCGTACAATAAAAACGGTGACTACACCAACCATCTGATGTCGTGTCTCAGTGTAGGCGCATGTATTGCGAAAAGTATGTGGCGGTGGGTGGGAACAAATGAGACCGAAAAATGGGGCAACGACAACATCACATACGTGGGAATCTCCATCGCTTCAATCATCCTAACCACAATGTGATTTTCCAAACCGGCTAGTCAGAGGTGTACAGGCATTCCCAAAAAGTTCACCGCCCCCAAACAACAATACAATTCACCTTGTTCACCTTCGGCGGCACGGTGGCTCAGTGGTTAACACTGCAAGAACAGCAAGAAGGTCCTGGGTTCGATTCCCACCTGGGGCACTGTTGGCACCGTGCTCCGGTGGGTTATCGCCAAATCAGGGGCCTTTCTGTGTGGAGTTTGCACGTTCTCCCCATGTTCGCATGGGTCTCCTCCAACATAAGGACCCCGACTAAAAACGTGCAGAACACTTCCTGTCCTGTCCCTGACCACAGCATGGACCCACCACCTGGAATTGGTCCCCGGGCGCCAACAAAGTGATGGCTGCCCACTGCTCCTGGCTGCCCCTGGAGGAAGGACGGCCAGGATGGGATAAAAGCAGAGACTATATCTCATCGTTCGCTACTACTGTGTGTGTCACCCTCCGCATGTGTGTGGTAAAAATGTGTGATCAATAAATCATTCTTCTTCTTCATTGGTGAGGGTGAGTTTATATAATTTACATTTATTTTCTAAACAATTTACATTTATTTTCTAAACAATTTACATTTATTTTCTAAACAAAAACAAACAAAAAAATGTATTCATTAAAATGATAACTTTGCTGCAGACCCCCTGCCATTAATTCACAGATCCCTAGGGGGCCGCGGACCACAGTTTGGTAATCATACATTTTCAATGTTATCAAGATAAATAAAAAAAATACAGTGTAGCAATGTGAAGCCAATATAACCAATAACCAATATAATCGTAAAGGTGCAGTGTGTAGAGTTTAGCGGCCATTAGCGGTGAGGTTGCTGACTGCAACCAACTGAATTCCCCTCCGTGTAGGAGAAGCTACGGTGGCCGCAAAACTCCCGTGAAAAACGTGAAAGTCCCTCTCTAGAGAAGGTGTTTGGTTTGTCCCTTCTGGGCTCCTGTAGAAACATGGCGGTACAACATGGCAGCCTCCGTGGAAGGGGCTCCCGCGATTATGTAGATATAAACGGCTCATTTTAAGGTAACAAAGACACGATTCTTATTTTCATGGGATTATACATTAATTAACACATATTTATGAATAGTATATTCCATTTCCATTTCCATTTATTATTATTATTATATCAAAAATCATACTTTTGCTGCGGACCCCCTGCAGTTTTTCAAGGCCATCTAGGGGGCCGCGGACCCGGGTTTGGGAACCTGGTTAAGTGAACCGTATATAGGTCTGAAAATTGTTTGCAAATCGTGCACTTTTAATGTTATCAAGACGACGACACCTTGCAAAAAAAATAAAAATAAAAATAAAACGTAAAAAGACAAAAATAAAGGTAGAGGTTATCATCTCCGTCTTTGATCAGGGTATTGATCAGTAAACGGCCGGGTGCACACACCGCGTGCTCGCGCTTTCCATCTCATGCTCTGATTGGATGAAGCTGCACTTCCGGTCCGCACGGTGGCGAAGCACCAGAATAAACCGAAAGCGTTTTGATATTATTATTATAGTGATCGATGGCGGTGTTTGGCCTTCTCCTGGTGATCGTTGCGTTCTCTCCACGTCCTGGTGAAAGACAGCATGTGTTTATATTGATTATAGTGATCATGTGTTTATTATATATATTATAGTGATCATGTGCTTATTATATTTATTATAGTGATCATGTGCTTATTATATTTATTATAGTGATCATGTGCTTATTATATTTATTATAGTGATCATGTGCTTATTATATTTATTATAGTGATCATGTGCTTATTATATTTATTATAGTGATCATGTGCTTATTATATTGATTATAGTGATCATGTGCTTATTATATTGATTATAGTGATCATGTGCTTATTATATTTATTATAATGGTCATGTGTTTATTATATTGATTATAGTGATCATGTGTTTATATTGATTATAATGACCATGTGTTTATATTGATTATAATGACCGTGTGTTTATATTGATTATAATGATCCAACATGACACAGATTCAACATGTTATAGGCTGTGGAAGGAGTTCACGATATCCTATCAGATCGGTCAATATTCCTGCTTTTATCCTTCTATCTTTTGTCTCTTTTCGACTCTTTTTTTCCCTGCTGCTCTGGACATTTCCATCCAAGGAGACTCCAGGTTCATCAATGAACCCGTCTCCACCGGGCACTCCACGCTGGATTTGGCTTTGGTGAGTATTTAGGTACAGATAAAGGAGTATTACCTGCTTTTGGACAAGATATGACCTTTTGTTTCCAAGTCCTTCCGCCTCACAGTCATACATTAAATTATGATTAGTTATGAATAGCTTAAATCTGTCTTTATTATTACCTGTGTTATATTAATTTATGTATAAATTATAATATATCAATTTTTCAGACATCTGACATTTGTTCAGACTGCTGCAGGGCCATAGATCTATTCACTGATATGATCTCCAACAAAGACACTCAGGTAAGAGTACATGGCTGTTTTATCTGGCTGATATTTGTATCTCACAAGTATCTCACTTCTGGAAAAAAAAACTAGGAGCGTCGACATGTGCTGTAAACATGTACATGTATGGGTTTTATACTGTGTGTAAATTAAAGTAACATTGACATTTCATACCAAACAATGTGTTTTTGTTTCATAAAACCTCACACGTGTTGTTGTAGTGTGAGGTTAGGTGAGGTGAGGATAAAAGAAGCATCAACTTCCTCTTTCACTTCTGCTTTATAATTGCGCATATGATTTTTTTTAAACCCAAGTGATATACTGTATCGATTGCTGTGCCTGTGCAGGAGATCATCAATGAAAGCCTCAGAGAGCTGTGCAAGCGTCTCCCCAACGAACGAGTAGGCAGCTGTCTGACACAGTTGAAGATGTATTTACCCAAGGTTGTGCAGTACATAAGCGGTCACCTGGTGAGATTTGAACACGTATCCCATCGGCTGCTTTGACCGCGCATCTCTGTGCAAAGGCTGCTCACACATTGGTCTTAAATCCTTTTCTTTCATGCGAGGCTGTCACCTTTTGTTTCTCCACCATCACCCTCCTCCCTTTGTAGAAGCCAGGTGAAGCCTGCATGGTCCTGGGTCTCTGTGCTTTCCATTCGGAAAGGGAAGTAGTTAAACTTCCTGAAGTTGTCACAGACACAAATGTATTCGACACTGCCTCGAACAAAGGCACAAGCACAAAAGTTCAGGTGACGAGCCAAAAGCACCCCCCCTCCCCCCATGTTATTTTTAAATAAGCATGACACGATGGGTCTCCAATCATCTTGTTCTATCTTGTTATAGATCAGTCCTCAGTGCACACTGTGTTTGTTTGTCCTCAAAAAACTGGAGGACATGCTGCCTAAAAATAGGACTGAGGTGAGTCTCGGCATCAGAAATGTATCATTTATCACTATACATAGTATCATCTACCGTGTATGACGGTCTTTGCTTTGCAGGAAGCTGTAGTCAAGGTCATGGGACAGGTGTGTGGACTCCTACCTCACAGATACAAGGACAAATGTGATGACTTCATAAATAAATATGGAAAGCAGATAGTTGACTTCCTTTTATCGTCAGTCGCACCTCATTCAATCTGTGCCCTGCTGCACGTCTGCCTGTTCGAGGAAAGATCTAGTATGGGTGAGGGGGCAACGGTACTCAGACAATGCTTATTTTATGGTTAATTATGCATCTCTCAGTTCCCTAATGTCTCACCATGACTGTTGACACCCCAGAGTTGCTACTTCCCTGTGACTCCTGCCGCACCCTGGCTGTGCTGAGCAGACTCCACCTGGGCCTCAACTCCACTGAACCTCAGATCTCCTCTTTTCTCCAGTCTGTCTGCCTCCATTACCCCAATGTGATACCCAAGGTCAGGGCCAGGTTCTAGAATTTGAAAGTGAAACTGAAATGTTTTCAGGATAAAAATAAAAGTTACAATTGAATGTAAAAATCAGTGAAGTGATTCCTTAGTCCTCTGCTACTTTTGCCTTTTGCAGTGCGAGGTGTTTACAAAACTGTTTGGATCCAGTTTGCAGAAGGTTTTGGGAAACCAGATGGATGCTCCAGATGCCTGCCAGGTGAGGATCTGTTCCCTTAAAAAAAAAAAAAAAAAGCACACCTTCATCAACCATGTATAATTGTGCTTGGTCAATCGGAGCATGCACAAGACATTTCGTGACTGGGAAAATCTAAAAAGTTATTTTTGGAGTAGTAAACGTGTGTTTCTTGCCTTGAATTGTTAAGGGTTGTTTACTTTGTGTTACTGCGTGCACAAACTTAATGCAGTGTCAAGAAATGAAAATGTCTGCTCAGGTCTTAAAGGTTTAGCATGTGCAACACCTACCATTTCCGTGGCTGCTGGCCAAAGTTTCTGGTGTTATCACACCTGAAACTTTGGCTGCTGACCAAAGTTTCTGGTGATACACCTGTTGTGAGAGGAATCCCAGGAGCCAGTTAGCCAGCTTGCCCCATGACCTCTTGACTCAAGTCGCTACCTCAACCCTCCAGTGGCACATGCACTTGTATTGAGGGTTAGGAAGAGAAGATTAAGAGACCAAGTGGTAGTTCAAACAACAGCTGTTTCTAAGATGTTTAGCAATGAGGTGATCATTTGCCAATTGCCATACATAATATACAGTGGTGTGAAAAAGTGTTTGCCCCCTTCCTGATTTCTTTTTTTTTTTTTTTGCATGTTTGTCACACTTAAATGTTTCAGATCATCAAACAAATTTAAATATTAGTCAAAGACAACACAAGTAAACACAAAATGCAGTTTTTAAATGAAGGTTTTTATTATTAAAGGAGAAAAAAAAATCAAAACCTACATGGCCCTGTGTGAAAAAGTGATTGCCCCCCCTGTTAAAACATAACGTAACTGTGGTTTATCACACCTGAGTTCAATTTCTCTAGCCACACCAAGGCCTGATTACTGCCACACCTGTTCTCAATCAAGAATCACTTAAATAGGACCTGCCTGACAAAGTGAAGTAGACCAAAAGATCCTCAAAAGCTAGACATCATGCCGAGATCCAAAGAAATTCAGGAACAAATGAGAAAGAAAGTAATTGAGATCTATCAGTCTGGAAAAGGTTATAAAGCCATTTCTAAAGCTTTGGGACTCCAGCGAACCACAGTGAGAGCCATTATCCACAAATGGCGAAAACATGGAACAGTGGTGAACCTTCCCAGGAGTGGCCAGC
>OMKR01102718.1:0-10245 GCA_900302355.1 Cyttopsis rosea | reverse complement strand
TTGGGTAGTGGAACAATAGTGGTTTGTTTGAAGCAGGTGGGGACTGTCGACTGGGTCAGGGAGAGGTTGAATATGGAGGTGAATACCTCCGCCAGCTGATCGGGAGGACACGGCCCACGGAGACGGGGGGGGCAACGAGACGGCCTGGAAAAAGATCCAGGACGTCATCCAAAGCGAGGTCCTGTGCGGGGAGGGCCTCCTCCGGCTCAAAAGCAGCAGCAAAGGCGTCTGCCCTGCGCTGCCTCTCAAGCGGAGGAAGGATCTTACAATATACACAGCCGGGTTGCGGAGTCAATGCCCGGCTGAGGCGTCACTCGCAAGGCGGGTGTAGATCGTAACTCACGATGTAGCCGGCTTCGCACCAGGGGACAGATCTTGACGCTTCCCGATGCCATCTTCTTCTTCTTCTTCTTCTTCTTGCGCTGCTCTCGAAGGTCGCTCAAGAAAAATGATTTTACAAATATCACTTCAGAGTAGAAGACTGGCCAGGCTATGAAATCACCCCCTGCACTGTCTGTCTGTCTGTCTGTCTGTCTGTCTGTCTGTCTGTCTTTGCCGCCGGCAGCCCTAAACAGCTACGAACGGCCCACAACCCCCTAGAGTGCAATGACAGTGGCTCGGTCGGGCAGAGATGATGGTGCCCGACATGCATCAAGCTCCGCTCCCCAGACACCCACTGCCACTCGCTCGGCTCGGAGTTACCAGTTCACCGTCTCAGCAATCAAGTCCAGCTGAGAATGACCAGCTCACAGAGCCTCTGATCAGGTGAAACCCATTCATTTTTGATGAGTTGTCATAGCCTTCGAAGGCAACTACAACCCAAGTACACGACAGTATTTCGGGTCATTCGGGTGCACCCCCCTTTAAACCTATTGTTATGCTGAACGCTAAAACTTTTTGCGTGTAATTTAAAACTTCATAAACAACTACTAAGATTTAAGCCTGCCTGAGTTAAGGCGGATGACAAAATGACGGCCTGCAGAGAAATTGGGAACAGAACACGATGATACTGACACAGCAAGCGCACACACGCACAGACTTCTGGGATTAAAGGGTCTTCGCTTGCAATGACAGACAAATACATGGTTGGTTGGATTAAATTTGAGAAAAAAGAGATAATGCAGCAATTGCTATTATTTTGCATTGACAAGATAAACCCTTTGCTGCCGTATTTGCTGATTTAAGTGGCTATAATTCCAGGCCTCAATGTAACAGGCGTTCAAATATATTTAGATATATTCAAACTAAGTTAATTATTATTCCCGTTTCTAATTCTCCTGTATTTTCTGTTAAAATGAATTATTTAGGGTTGTATCCCAAAGCTGTTATTAGCATTTCTGAATATATCTTCTTCTTATATTAGTCAAATGTAGAGTCATACATTACATACATACGTGTTTCACATACGTACAAGTCAGATTGAGACAACAAACATGACATTTTCAATCCCCCCTCTGGGAGAATGCAAAATGCATCTTCTAAATGCTATTACAGAGTCATAACTATGTCTATTGAAGGATGTCATTAACGCTCCGAATGAATTCCATAACTTCGAAATAGAATTGAGATCGTTGTTAATATTTGCATATTTCCAAATGTATGCACACGTTCACATAGACACAAGCGCGCACACGCCCGCGGCTGTGAGGTGACAGCTTTTCGGTTCGAGGTAAAAGCACCTTCAGATAGAACGTCTCTTGGGAATCGAACGAACGGGCGCGACCCGTCAGCATCAACGCCAGCAGGAATGGTCACACGGCCACGGCCAAGGGTTAGGAATCCCAGAAAATTTCAGATTGCAACAGGATTTTTATTTTCGGAAAGGCAAATACACCGAATGGCTGTATACGGAAAACGTGCCAGTTCAGAAAAGTCATAAAAATTTGATTTTGTAGTTTATAGAAAACCTTTATAATATCTATACGGAGCGGACTGGACTGAGACCAGCACCAAGACCAGATAGAAGGAGCTGACTAGTCCTTCATCACCTTTCTGTCTCTAATAACGTCTCATAAGACATTTTTAAATTGTGGCTTAATTTAAGTAGGATTATCTTCATCCTGATTTAGATTAAACCCTGAAACCGCTCCTACAATTTGAACCAAATTGAAAAACTCTTTTGGGGGAAGATTTTTTTTGGGCATTCCAGATATTTATCTTGAACCCTATTTCCATATTGGGTTATGGTGATACAGTATAATTGGATGGACTCCCGCTCCCACCACCCTTAAACTTCCAGAGGCAGTTTACCATTCAGAACTGAGATGCCCACTGTGGTGTCACCTTCTACTTTAAAGTCTGGCTGGTGCGCTCTGTCTGTAAGGAGGGTTCAGCAATAATCCCTTCTTTTACAAAATCATTTTGAAAGCTTTGCCGACTTACGTGTCATCATGACTGTGCGGTGTCAGCTCTCGACATCCGCTCACAGGAATAACTCACACCTCAGGTTCCAAATATTCAAATTGAACTCAGGCCTGTGCGGGGCTGGTGGGCTGCGAGCTATGAGGGTAGGGATGCGGCGGGCGGCTGCGATCTTGCCCGTCTTGCCCGTGCTTCGTGCTTCACGACTGTCCTGAAATTCCACCCATGTAATCTTAGAACACATACACACCCACACAAATCTTACACAAAACAACATGCTTGGATGCCTCGCACCCCCACACCCTGCAATTCTGCATAGATAATAATAATAATAATAATAATAATATTAAGGAAATTGAATAAAAATATAAAAAAGAAAATGACAATATATGGAAAAATGTGGAAATGTGAAATGTGAAAAAACTAACGGTTAACTGTACACAATATATTATGACTATAAAAGCTAAACCTAATGATAAATAACAAAAATTAAAAAAAATAAATGTAAAAGTGACCCAAAAATTAAACCAGAAAATTTGGTCATCGACTAATGAAATAAATAAACGGTGAACAACAAAGATGAACCTAAAGATAAGAAAAAAATGGAAATGTACAATAAACCTAATGATAAACATTAAATATAAGCCTAATTGGCAAAAAAACAAAAACAATACAAAAATAAACCAAAAAATGAATAATTTGCTACCAGTAAGCCATTTTCAGGGTCCAACTTTAAATATTGATAAATTGCTTTTAGAATGAATTAAAATTCAAGCAATTCAAATTGCCGTTTGGAGGATATTTAACGAAACCTATTTTATTGGTGATCCTACGGCACCTTTTCAAACTGGCAAAAATGTTTGACATAAAAAAAAGTGCATATAGTAAGAATTGTTGGACACTTTCCATTTTTTGTGTAAATGTAAAATGAAAATAAATAAATAAATAAAATCGGTTGAATTAACATCAAGCCATAATATAATAAATTTACATAACAAATGTATATAATTATTTAATGTATTACTTAGTTTACTTTTTCCTAAGAATACACTAGTGTTATGAACACGCATGGGACCCAAATGCAGGACACGGACTCATATGAAATGAACAGTTTCTCTTAAGGTGGGATCTTGGCGTGGAGATGGAGCAGGGAGCAGGGAGAAGGAATCTGGGCACAGCGGAAGGGAAGACGGTGAGCGGTGAGCCACAATCTGGCGAGGAGTGGATGATGAGCCGGGGTTTATATGCGGAGGCGGTGATGAGGTGCCGACTGCCTGCGGGCGCGTCCATGGGGTCGGGGCCCGGGAGACCGGCGATGGGAGCCACGCCCACACCACACAAAGACAAACAGGGGAAGACAGGAGACACAAGGGAAGGGGGGAAATGCACAGAAACATGAGGAACACTGATAACTGGGAGGCAGGGCTGGGGGTAGTGACAAGTAGTGCCGTCAGGAGAGAACTTTGAATTGTAAGACAGCAATTCCCCACTCATGTGTATTGTTAAATGATGCTTGCGGAGCTAGTTCTATCAGATAACTTGACTGCGCCACACGCTTCCACGTCCTTATGGGCCAGCCTATATAAGCAGCTCACTAAATACGCCTGTGTTTGCTGTGCAACTCGCCGGGAGTAATGAGCAGTAGAGCCCAGATGCCCAAACTCATAATAGTGATGTGCTCTGTGTTTGACTCCATTCTTAATTCATTGTCAGCGGTAGCTTTGCTGGTTCTCTGCCGTAAAGCCACGGGTGGCATTCAACATAGCCTTCATTAGTAAGTAAGTAAGTAACATTATTTGTATAGCACCTTTCAAGAGCAGAGATATCACAAAGTGCTTCACAGAGGTAGATAATCATAAACATACGTACAAAACACAAACACACACAATAAAAACAGAAATAAAATAGAAATTCTAATTACACAAAGGCAAGTTTAAACAAATGGGTCTTGAGCTGCTTTTTAAAGGTGTTCACAGTGTCCACAGATCTTAACTCCAAAGGGAGAGAGTTTCAAAGTTTAGGAGTCAGCAATCAGCAAACTCAAAAGCATGGTCTCCTCTAGTTTTAAGTCTCGATCGCGGAACAACCAGCAAACCCTGATCAGAGGACCTTAGAGACCTGCTGGTGACATAGGGCTGCAGTAGATCTTTAATGTAGGCAGGTGCGTGACCATGCAGAGCTCTATAGGTGATGACAAGAACTTTAAACTGGATTCTGAATTTGACGGGGAGCCGGTGAAGAGCAATGACAATCTGTATCACATGAGACCTTTTGGAGGACCTGGTCAAGAGTTTAGCAGCATTGATAGGAGATACCTTTATAGTGCCTTATTAACTGTCCAAGGGGACGCATATACAATGTGAACAGAATGGGACCAAGGACTGAACCTTGGAGCACACCACAATACAGCGTTTCAGATGAGGAGGCGAAGCTGCCAACAGAAACTGCAAAACTCCGATCAGAGAGGTAGGAGGAACACCACTGCAGGGCAGACCCAGAGATACCCACCCGCTATTCAAGTCTAGTCAACAATATCAAAAGCTGCACTGAGGTCCAACAACACCAACACCCAATATTCTCCTGCATCACCATGCATCACAATATCATTTCAGACTGAGAAGAGCTGTCTCTGATGAGTGCAAATGGTGGAAGCCAGACTGAAATTTATCAAGAATATTGTACTCATCTATTGCAGTTGTGAGCTGCTTAGCAACCACTTTTTCTAAAATGTTGGCTACAAAAGCCAACTTGGAAATGGGCCTGTAATTTCAGGGGAGAGATGGATCAAGGTTTGACTTTTTGAGAATTGGTTGAATAGCGGCTTGTTTGAATTGAGCAGGGACACGACCAGACAGCAGAGAGTTGTTGATAATGGAGAGCACAGCAGGACCAATAGAGCCAATCACCTTTTTAAATAGAGATGTAGGTAAGATGTCAAGGGGGCAAGAGGAAGATTTCATACGGTTAATCAGGCAGAACAGACGATTTGTTTGCTTTTAGCAGCTTTTTTAGAGTACTGTATGTACAGTACATTTACACACTCACATACATCCACAAAGTGACAGACAGAAGGTTGCAATGTTTTGTTATTGTATTTTTTTTTTATCATTAGTTGAAAAGTGCAAAAGAAAATGGAAGAACCTTATGGACACCTACAGAAGGGAGAGAAGAAAACGAGAGGAACATGAGTGGTGCAGGGGCAGCCAGCTAAACGGAGGAAATATGCCTGGAGGGGGCGGGGACAGCACAGAGCAAGCACCAGGAACACCGGGGTCAAGGCCCTGAGAGCAGCCAGAGCCAGAACCCTGAGAGCAGCCTAAGCCAGACCCCTGACAACAGCTATGCACCTGAGATCAGCCAGACCCCTGAGGAAAGCCAGTCAGCCAACCAGGAGGGTAGGCAGTCAGTAGCAGATGACCCTGACATTATTCCTCGTGTCACCCCCTGTCCAGTCCAAAAGACAGAGGGCTGATAGAGCTTCACAGCTCTCTCAATTTGAGAGGGAGCTGATGGTGGCCATATGGCAACCTCCTGTCCCCATCCCACCACCCTCACCCACAGAGGACAGAGATGAAATGTTCCTCCGCAGCCTGATGCCAGTAGTGCAATATTGATCTGTTTCAAGAAAAGAGGAAATTCAAAATATATCAGCTTCTATATGAAGCACGGTGTAGCCAGCTTCAGGAGAACGAGGCACATCAGAAGCTCCTAAATCTGACCTATTTTCTTCCTGTTGTTTTGTATTTAATGCTTATATAATTGTGTTTTATGTTATATTTTATATTATATTTTTGTATTTCGAACCTTTTAAAATGTTAATTACATTGTTCTCTCATTGATTTATAGGCAGGCACAGCTGAATGAGTCATTCCCTGGTGCCCTGCATGCATTACAACATATTTTAACTGATCAGAGCTTTTACAAGTAATCTTAACATTTTATAAGATTATTTATTGTTTTAAAAATTTTTAATAAATACATTTCATACCCCTGTTTAGTGAAAGTGACTTAGAGAAGAAATAGCTGACAAGGTGATAATAGGTTGCGATCTGTTCATTTAGCTGTAATAATAGTACACATAAACATTGCTCTATTTATTTGATGTCCTTTATTCGATGTATGTGGCAAAGGTATTCTCAACTATCAGCCTTGCCCATGAAAGCCGGTAGTTGAACACCTTGTTCCTGCTGGAGAGGTTGGAGCCTGGGAAGGGCCTCATGAGATCTCTGCAGAGGGGAAAGGCATCATCTCCCACGAAGACATGAGGTTGAGTGTCCTCTGGAAGGTTCAGGGTGCCATTCCGGAGTGCCTGACAGAAGTGGGAATTTTCCAGAGTTCCTCCATCGCTGGTCCTCCCGTATGCTCCACCACCCGAAGGCAATACTTGGCATCTACAACTGCCACGAGGACTATAGAGAAACTCCCCCTGTAGTCCAGAATTTCCAGGAGCCTGGATCACCACATGCTTTCCGTCGATAGACCCCAGGCAGTTAGGGAAGTCCCAGTGCTCTGAGAAGTCAGAAGGAATGGCCCTCCGATCTTCTGTGGTCGGCACAGGCATGTACTCCCCCACCAAGGAGTCCCAAATCGCCCTGGCCACCTCAGGAACAATTCCAACCACCGTGCTTAGCCCCACATGGTAGCTGTGGGCTATGGTGTGGTAAGACACCCTGTTGCTAGGAATCTAAGAATATAAAATTATATTTGTATAACAAATTAATATAAGTAAGACTTAGCATATGTATTATATCAGCATGATGAATAACGTTTAAACATGTATTCATTGAATAATGAATACATCTTTTCATGCATATTGATGCGTTTAAATTGCATAGGCTATAATCAGGACATTATAAGATAAATACAATTATTAATAATACAATAACAATAATAAAATTATGTTAGATATACAGTAACATTAAAATAATTGCTGACAAAAATGCTGAATGGCTTTCTTGTAAAATACTCACCGTAGATACATGGCGAGCCGTTCAGATCTAGAAATAGCTCGCCGGTAATTGGTGTCCATCCGAGCAATGCGGGTTGCCACCATGAGCAGCAGGGCATCAAGCAGGGTTCGGTCCAGTCTGAAGTAGCTCTGGAACCTGCAGTCATCCATTCGCAACTCCTGCACCAGCCGATGGAACTCTCCGTGCTGTCTGCCGGTCTCCAAAATCCTGTGTACCCAGGCCGATCTTTGGCGGCGTTTTCTCCGCACATATCCAGCAGCGATGGCAAAAACATTCCACTTGTTGCGATCCATGGTGAAAGAGCAGCGATAAGCACTGACACACTATTTATAGGCAAATACATTCCCGCCAAAATATACGTTTGAGCGTGATGGCACTTGATTTGCGGGGTAATGTTGCATATATTAATATTTTATATGTTATATTATATTTTATGAACAAATATTAAAAAATAAAAAATAAAAAATAACCATGTCACTTTAAAATAATATATAATAACATTATTTATTATATAATGAATAAATATATTTGCAAACAACATCTAAATAAATGAATGCAGCTATGTGCACATGAATCTGCTAATACGCTGCTATGGCAACTAGGAACGCCCACAAGCGACAGCGATCGCTTCTGGTGTGAGCTAGAAGCGACAGGTCTTCGGCGATTGAGCGGCCACTAGCGATAAAATCGCTTCTGGTGTGAGTGTAGGGTTAGCTTCATCTGGACTCTGGCTCTTCTCCTGCTCCTCCTTCCATCACTGCGGGGACCGCCGGCCACTGGCACAAACGGGGGCGACGAGGATCGCGGGAAACTAATCCATGGCGTGGAAGCACCATGATCCACCATAGACGCTCTGATGAACGGGAGAGTCCGGCGATCCTACACCCGAGCGGCAAGTCCATCGTTGTCAAACAGGAGAACGAACAGAGAAACACACGGAACAGGTAGGATCCAACGGGATAGCCGTAAACAGTCATTAGTAAATGCTAAATATCACATTATTGCAGTGTGGGACGTATATGACCATGGATTTCATGCAATCAGTTGTACACAAGGCAATCCAAGACAAGACACAATGAAATACACCAATAAAATTAAATACAATAATAACTATACAAATTCTAAGGATGACCGAAGACCACAGACACCAAACAGAGGGGAGCAACTAAAGGCCTAAAAATAGCAAAAGCCTTATGTGTGAAGAGAAGGCTTAATGTGACCATACCGTGTCATTAGTCCTTCATTTACAAGGAAGGGCGATGAATAATCATCTGTGAAAACAAGTCAGATGGGCCTCGGGAGAAAGAACTGCCGTGTCATTCCTAATGATATTTACCCACTTTGCATAATCCCCATGATATTTGGGTGTGATTCAATTTGAGTCAGTGAATAAATTGCCAGGGCTGCGTCAACACAGCGAATGTGTGATGAGCACCAAACACCAAAGCATCTTTTCTCTCCTTAAAGCTACATTTAAATAGGACTCAATGGTACGGCGTTTATCAACACAGATAAACAGATATGTTTGTTGAAAAGAGTCTGCGGCTGCACGGTCCCTTCCCTCCATTAGTATCATTGATAGATCTATTAAACACTCCTCTTCGTAATGCATTGCCTCGATGCTCTTTTGCTGACAACTCATTATCCAAGTAATCTCCTCGCTCTCGAGCAGAATAAATCAGAAATGTGAGCCATGTGGCCACCATGCCTCGTGTAACGTTAAAACACATACTGTAGGGGCGGTTTCGCGGACACAGATTAGGCCTAGTTTTAGACTAAATAACACTTTTAATCTGGACTAACTGAAATGGCCTATCTCAGTCATAGTTTAAAATAGTCTTAGACTTAGCCAGAGGCAGGTTTAGTTTTGGATTAATGTATGTGAGCCTACTAGGGGACGGTTTTAATCGAAATCAGGACTAAAATGATCCTACTAAGATTATTTAGTTCTAGACAAGGAAGTCCTAGCCGAAGGTAACTACGGACTAGTTGTGATGTCCCGCCCTGCTCCCTCGTGTCTTCACTTCCTGGTTTTGTTGTTTCCCACCTGTGTGATTGTCTTCCCTGTCCCGATCAGTTTCACCTGTTCCTCGTTACCCTTCCCTCCCAGTGTATTTACTGTAGTCTGTGTGTTCCCATCTCTCTGTGCCAGTTCGTCTTTGTACCATGTGTCATGTGTTTTCCTAGTCTCTCGGTCTCCTGCTAGTTTTGATTCCCTGCTCCGTTTCCTAGACCTCGCCTTTGCCTTCTCCCTGCCAGATTTTTTGCCCTATCTACTGACCACTTGTGTACCGAACCGCCTCGCCTTGCCTACTCCCTTTCTACCTGTGTACCGATCCTGTTCAAGTAAACACTGTTTTCTTTTACCCAAGTTCCTGTCTCTGAGTTGTGCTATTGAATGCTCTTGCCTGTCTTTCCACCAGTCGTTACACTAGTCAGCTCCTTCTGTCTGGTCTTGGTGCTGGTCTTAATCCAGATCATCCATTTTCTCTATTGTCAAGATCAACCTGGAGGTCCACATCCATTAATCCAAAGATAAACCTGCCTACGGCCAAGTTTGATTTTAGACTTCACTTAGACCTAGATTAGCTCTAATCTTACTTCAGGAAATCCAATTTTTAAAATAAAGACTAGGGCAAGTCTGAGACAATTTTAAACCATGCCTGAGAAAGTGTGATTTAGTCTCAGATTAGGCCTAATCTGTGTCCGCTATATCCCATATATACCCCCATATCCTTCACAGTGATTGATGACAATTATTCTTTAACAAAGGAATCATTATCCACATCAACCCTCTTAAAAAACATCTCATTCTCCAGCACTCGATAGTGAAGCAGCTGCCTGCCCCTAACACTTATCTTAACAAATGTGATGAGGCCAGTCAGTCTTTGTGTATGAGCATGTGTGGATAAAT
>OMKR01102710.1:0-12931 GCA_900302355.1 Cyttopsis rosea | reverse complement strand
TTGTTGCTGATCCCCGCGTTTCAGAGGACTAGAACCCGCCTCCATCACCGTGCCGACTGTCAATCAGCTGTGCTTCAGCTTCTCTGCACTTTGCCCTCTTCTCTCTCTCCCTAATCCAAATGCACGCACTCACACTTGCACACACTTGCACACACTTCTTCCTCATTGTGGGTTACCCTCATCCAATGTGAAGAAGCCTCCTGTCTAAAGAGCAATATGCATACATCCACCTTGTCCGGCAAAATGCCACCATGTCTTCCTCCTCCAATTACTGAAGCAGAGAATCACTTATAAGAAGTCCATGTCCTCAGACAGATGTGCTCAACCACACACATTCTTGTACTGGTATCAAAGTGAGGGCCAAGTAAATACACCTGGTATGTGAGGACCCATGTTTCGGGTGCACTTCTAAACCAAAGAAATAGTAAATTCGGAGACCGGTCCTCACAAGCATAGTAAAACAAACACACACACACAAACACACACCCAGACCATAACCCCTCCAGCCCTGTCCCCCTTGTCATCCCAAGCCCTGTATGAATCCTATCAAACTGTCTTGCCAACGCCGCAAGCCCCAACCCTTCAACACGCAACACAGCCACAAACACACCCAAACACACACACCCCACACATAGTCCTCCTATGCTGTGCTCTGTGTTTGTCAAAACTAATATGGAGTTCCGAATGGAATGCTTTTTATCACCCTCTGTGACAGCCACTCCTTAACCTCTAGCCTGGTCCCGCTTTACTTCTCACTAATCAAACGGGTAGAGATTGGAACTCTGTTGAAGGGTAGACGGTTCAGTAGACAATCATTGATCTATAGAATGTAAAGATGTCCCACAACCGTTTGTATTGTCCTTTGTTCAGTGTGATTGCTGTACCGTTTTAATTTTGTCATCCCAACGATTCAACCTCCCGGCGGCTAACTAAACAGGTATTTGGTGATGATATTTCTGCAACTATTTATGTTAAAATTAGTCATCCAAGATTCATGTGTTACTTTATTGATCATCCATCATCGAGCGCCCCCGGTCCCCAGTGTCTTGCTGAAGGTATCTTGCCCCTGATATCTACCAAACGGGATGGAGAATGGAACAGAATCCACACATGGATTCTGTTCCATTCTCCATCCCGTTTGGGCTGTCGCGGCACTAGCAAACATGCTTCAAATAGTCAGAGATTAGATTTTCTCTTTTTCCGCACTTTTCGACTGCAACGATTGTTCCCATTGGGTGTTTTCACTGAATATTCTGTGTATATCTCTGTCTTTCCATCCACATGTCTTGCTAATAAAACTTATTATACAACACACACAGTCACCTGGCTTCACGTTTCTCTTACTTCCTCTTTAATAAAGCAATACTAACTCCTCTCTTTAAACCCTTTTCATTTCCCTATCCTGCAATTCTTTTCTTTCTATTTTTCATTTTTCAGACATTCTTATATGTTCTGGGTTCCTAAAAGGACGGAATGCTTCAGTCGTTCTGGCTGTGATGCCGCTGGAGACGGTGGCTTTTTCAGAGCTTTGACAGAGACAGGCGAAGAGAGAGACAGGGACTCGTATTTTTTATTTTTGGAAAGCAACAAAAGGAAAGAAAAGAATCCAGTAATCCTTTTAGCCTCCTTAGCAAGACATAAAAGCACTCAGAATCAGTAATGATGAGATAGTTGACCGCTTTAAAGAGGTTTTAAACATGTCCCCCCCACCCCAAAAAAAATGTTCTTCTAGACTCTAGTCTACTCAGATGCAAGTTAATGCAGAAAGAACAGCAAAAAGGTGTATACAATTTATTTTAACATATTTATGTAATATCACACACGTTATATACTGTGTATATATACTGTGTGCATATATATATATATATATATATATATAAGACTATAGTTCACATGCTCCCCACCTAAACTCTTAACTTCCTACCAATAAATCTAAGGATGCTAAGGATAAATCCTCTTTCTACCAGCCTTCCAATTTTCTCTCAGCAGTTCAGAGGCAGTGTTCCTATATTTGTGTTGTCCAGGCTCACGCTCTTTGTTTTCTTTTTGTTAGCTTGTTGGAGTCTATAAGGGCCAGCAGGCTGCCCTAGTTATTGGAAAGATGGATAGGTTCTTGTTGTGAGGTGTAAAATAAGCAAATATATATCTGTATGTGTGTGTGTGTCCTCTCTGGTAACAGTAAAGGGAAAAGTGTTATATACTTTGAGGACAAAAGATGAATACGCGGAAACGTACAGATAATCAGCTTTAATTTGTGGCCTTTACACTCATATATGTTTTTCCATTTTACAGAAACAGTTTTTGAGTCCCATAGTTTCAACTGTACGAAATTAAGTTAATGAACGGCTTTCCTCCCTTCCCCCGCGCAGCTGTCCGCTGGAAACGGGCCTCCACAGCAGCTTTAAGTACAATGACTGCATCAAGTCTACCACCCACTGACCAAAAAGTTTGGTACCTTCTTTTCCAGGCCTTTGCTGCAGCTGGTTTCAGTTGATCTTTATTAAGGTGGAGGTCTGTTTTCAGTCTCATTAATTGATTAAAATCAATTGACTGACTGCCAATCCAAAACTTTCAAATATTTGAATGCTTGGGTTTTGCGGGCAGTGTGTTGGGGATCATTGCCTTGCTGCAGGATGAAGCGCTGGCCGATGAGGTTGGTGGAATTTCTTTGTACATACCCAATTGACAATCTGGGGGAAAAATGAGGGTTGAGGATGAGGCTTAATGCTTAGTAGGGTAATTTGGGGCTGGCTGATATTACGTTACCACTCATACCTGTTGCAAAGCTGTCCAAATTCTGTCCAAACTCAGCCAACCTCCCGCAGTGGGTATGGCCGCTGTCCGTGGTGCTGAACCTGCTTTCCCTGCACCAAGCAAGGCTCACGCTCGGCAACTGTCATGAAGCATTTTGTGGACAAAACCACAACTGATCAGGGAGTTTTTTTTACTCGACTTACCTGAAATCTATCCTACAACCATGTAAACTTTCATTGCATTAGTGGCTACGATAGAGGAACCACTGTATGTGTGTGTCCATTATAGACGCGTGTCAACACCAATCCTTGGCAGCAGATGTGTGGTTTATATCAGAGACCCTCCTGTACCCTGATACATACATCCACACAACACCCACATTCCACCCCGAGCCTCAACTCTGCCAGCTGCACCCCCAACACAACCCTCAGGGAGTAGAGAGCGCCAGATAGAGGGGTAGACTGGTTGAAGCCAGAACACTTCGATTTTGTTTTTAGGAATGCCAGGTGTAGTGCATTGAGTTCATTGTCTAGCACAGTCCAAACTACAGAAACGCAGTATAGATCGCTCAAGTGTAGGCGTTGCTTCCCGTGCATTGTTTCCTCAGCGTTTGGGGGGGAAAAAAATCCCCCCTTTTTCCTCGATTTCATCGACCTGCTCTCAGCCCGAGGAGCTCATGCTGAGTGCCCTCCCTTTTTACATGAAGCAGTGATTGGGTTGAAATGTGAAATAAATCCTCCGCTAAATATTCATGGTGGGACTCTAATCCCTGAGCTGAGGGAAGCATTATTCCTCCCTCGCTGATGCCTCCTCTGTAGGCAGGAGGCCTTTCATCTGCCACCACCGAAAGGAGCGTGTGTGTGTGTGTTCTTATACGACACTCTTAGATCTGTGCACGTGTTGGTGTCATAGTGTGCACGTGAATATATTTGCGTGTGTGTGTGTTTAAGTGTGTTCATGGGAAGGAATAACACAACTGGTAACGCTGCCTTCCTGCTTCTCCTGCCTGCGCTCCTTAGCGTGCAGGTGATCCCCCTCAACCCGCGATTTGACAGACAAAATCAGTACTTGTGGGAGTTCTTGCACCCAGAACCTCAACGGTACATAATAGAGTTTGTGACAATGCAGAGAATACAGCTGAAAGGAAATGAGGATGACAAGAACTGAAAATGCAAAGCTGAAGGGTGCAAAATATCAGGGTTTTATTTTATTTTTATTTTATTCAGTCTGGTTAACATATGAGTCACACAACTGTCAACACACAGAAGGTCGCCAGCAAGTTATTAGGGATTTAGTCGATACACACACACACACACATACTCACACACACACATAGCTGTTTTCAGGCGACAATAAAGAAGTGTGAGAGATGTGGTGACATAATAGCCTGAGATACAAAGTTAGGGCAGGAGGATCGAGGGTGTGTGTGTATGTGTGTGATATGAGGGTGGTGAAGGCAGTGTCATCTATATGTATGCTAAGCGAGTGTTTGATGATTCCTGCAGGTCTCTATGCATGTGACACACATACACACACATACATACATACATACACACCCACAGCAGTGATTTTGTCACATCCCTTTCACCTTGCTTCTTTTACCACCCGTCCATGCACATAACCTTCACTCACACACACTGATTTAGTCCTCCCTCACTGCATTAGCTCCTTGGCTTCACGCCCGCAGGCTGGCTGATCTCCTTGTCTGCGCTACACAGACTTGCCCACCTGCTAACCTTTAATCAAAGACCAACTGAGAGAATCGCTTTACTTTCAACGGCTCGAACAGCACAAATAAGTGATGTCCAATCTCATGGCAGAGATTACATTGATTATGTGATGGTGCAAGGCGTCGTGGGAGGTTGCCTGTTCAGCTAGACAGAACAGTAGTGTACTGTAGCATAGCAGACGGTTTTCCATTTATGTCATTATGTCTGATAAGTTTGGATAAGTAGTAAGTAGTATCTCTTCAGCAAAAAAGGCAAAATAATGTTTGTACTGTGAGAACATTAAGTCACTTTATTTTTGTTTGTTTTTCCTTAGAGTGACAGAGACTTTTTTTTCTTTTTAAAGCATTATTTGACCTTTACCTCGGTATATCCGGTATAGAAATAAAATACAAATTGTCTTCAAAAGAAGTATTGTTTAGGAATCTGTAACAAAGTCAAGGTATGGGTAATCTGTACTGCCCGACCTATAGTCAAAAAGCACCTCTATTATGAGAAGTACGCGTGGGTTTAGCCTGACGCTATCTCTTGGTGTCTTCAAAACCCACTTTGATGACTTAAAACCTGACACAGTTCACTGGGTTTCTCTTGTCGTTTCCAGAAGTAAGTCACGCAGGCTCTATGCTGACATGAAGTGCTGTCTTTTGCAGGGATTTTTCTGTTAAGCCTCGAAAGTGATATAATATTTAATCTGCCGAGCAAAGCGACACCAAATGGGACGTTTCTAGCTGCCGCAGATATGGGTGACAGCGGTTTCCCGGTTAGTCCATGGAGTCTAACAGCAGGCAGAGGATTGATGGTTAATGTGGGCACGTGTACGAGTGACTTCATCCACGCACACAATGTGGTTTTGTGAATACACAGCCTTATTAGTAAGTCTTTGATTCGGGTTCCTAAACATACACTGGAGTCTACTGTAGGGGGCTTCATAATTTTAAGGGTTTGATTCGACAATTTGAAGCTTGGCGCGTAAGAAAGCCCAGAGGGAGACCCGATTACACGAGCACTGCGCTGATAGGGAGCAGCTACGTGCGGCACCAGCTGCCTCTCACACACAGACACACACACTTTTTCATGGTCTTCATCTTTCCTTTCCGTTCTCATCTCCCTCTCTTCTTATTTTCCCAAATTATTTTTCTGTTCTGGTCTGTTCACTATTTTGTCACCCTTTCCTAAACCACATTCCAAGAGGACTGCCAAACACCATAACAGTGTCTCAATATCTTTAAAGAGAAAAAAAGTCAACAGTAGAAAATCTTGCTAACCTACGCTTAGATGGACAGATGGACTGTGGGCAACGGCAGGTAAAAGAAAAGAAGAGAAGAGAGGAGAGATGGGGTGAGGTCAAGCTTTTACCAGCTCTGGATCTCTGTTGTCAAGAACCTGTGATGCAGCGACTACGTGACTGACTGCTTCACCTTCAAGGTTGACTCAGCGGGATGCTTCATCGACATCAAGTACTCCCCTTCGTCGTCCTCCTCCTCCGTCACCCCTCCAGCCAGTCGCTGTCCTGCCCTTTTAATGAACCGTGGTGTCGCGCCTCTGGTACTCTGCTGGCCTTGACCCCGGCCGGTCAGGACTGTCTAACCCCCAACCAGAGGAGCAGAAAATTGGGGGGAAGGAGCAGACAGACCAGGGTCATTCGGGGGACAGTGAACAGGAGTTGCCGAAGCCTATCCCTGGCTATACCCACCGGCTCATCCCAGATTAGACCTTTATTTTAAACCAAACCGCGGGGTGCTACGTTGACTTGGGATGGGAATACGGAGTGGAAAAACAACCAGTTTGGGATTGCAAGCCAACATGACAAATAAGCTGTTACTGAAATGAGTTGGCAGACAATGCCGATGATAGATTTGCTTAGATTTGTAATCCTGCTTTGGTTGAATGAATTATCATCTCTTCAGTATAAAATGGGTTGTATTTGTTTAGTGGAAAACGTGATTTGAGCTCACGGTAGGGGAAGGACGCGTTCGGTGTTAAAAGACCCTGTACATGCCTCAGGTATGGCAGCTGCAAGTCAGGAGCCAGACTTGGCTTAAGGGATCATTTCTGAACTTGACAAAAGCAGTACGATTTTATTTTCAAATTGTATGTCTATGCATTCATTTGTCCTCCAGTGCTGACAAAGTACAGCACATGGTTAGAACAAGAATGTGTAATGAGCTTTTCTCATCACAACAAGCGGGTCACCCCAACACATTGCAGAAAAGGCATACTGGCAGAGGTCTGTTCTTGCCAATGTACTGCCAACGTGTCCCTTTGGTGAACCTCATTTTTTATTTTTTTTTTCCCTTTGCCTGCGGTCCGGCGGTGGCGCTGACCCAGCCAGACAGCAGCGTCTATCCAAGATAGAGGAGTTAAGACAGGGGTAAAACAGCAGGGAGGAGCCCGAGTCAGAGATAGACACATAGATGAGCCTATTAGCCTAGCTTAGCTTAGTTTTGCACGGTCTAGTGAAGCTTTGCCTGGCCATCGCTAGACCGAAGCCCTTGATACTCAAGTACATTTTTGGCTAAAATATGTTCCAGTTTGTATCCAATCAAAATGTGGTGTCTTGTTGTGGTATTGGTAGGCTAGGGACCATTAGAGTTGATTCTGTGGATCAGAGTAAGCTGCGATACATGTATTACGCTATGCTTTTATGCCATGAATTCAAAATTTAATTGCTAGAGTATTTTGCGCAATTTAAAGAAACATAGGAGCACGGCAAGGGGCATTACCCTGTCTCTCTTTCTCTGCGTCTCTCTATCTGTCTCTCTGTCTTTCCCTCTCTTTCTCTCTCTCACACACACCCTATCTTTTTTCTCCATCAAACAACAGACAGCCTTCCAGCTGAATGAGCCTGAGGAGCGGGGCTTCTACTGAACCATGTCATGATAGAGAGAAACCACACCCGCAGCAATAATAAATGGCTAACACAGTATAGAATGTTATCATAGATGGAATGAGAGAATCAAAGAAATTAATTTGGGTTTTCACCTTGTTTGCGTCTCACTCATTGGAAAGTGATAGAGGTTGTTCCGAATAAACTATTTTACTACTCCCAGAGGCGAATTCAGAAAGAATGGATTGCAACCGCCGATAGCACCATCAATTGTGCATCACTTGCAACCGCGATCTGCCCATCTGAAGGTCAGATTCACAAAAGATATTGCGCTAATGACATGGCAGCGCAAACACAGCCATAAAGTTTTGCAGCTGAGTGCAATTCGCAAATGCGTATTAGTTTGGAATCTCTCCGTTCATTTTCGATTTCCATGGGGCGTTATCAAAGGGCGCAGACCAAAATGTCTCTGGACGCAATTGGATAGACCTACAACCAATCAGAGCACCGAAATGTGTGATGTAAGCTGCATACCCGCTGGTTAGCGGGTTAGCGCTAGAAATCCACCCCAATTGGATAGACCTACACAACCAGTCAGAGCAAGACATGTGACGTACTGCTGAGTGACGGAAAAATGGTGACCAGTTGGTAAATTTAACTTTTACCAAATCCTGTTGAAAGTACGGCAAACACGTTTTTCTTATCAACAAAAGCTTTACGTGCAGTTGTTTGTTCTTCTTTTAGAGAAAATATACCGTCCAGTTGGTTTAATACTGTTGTGATAGCGGCCGTTCCACATCAGCGGCAGCCATCTTGGTAAGGTGCCTAAAACCCCATCCCATATTAGATAAACGGTTGTGATTGGCCCGACCTTGGCATGGTCGGTTGGAAATATGTTTGAATGGGAGGGTGGCCAGACATATCTGCCAAAGCAAATGAAACATGAGCTCGCAGATTCATCTGGTTCCCAGGCTACAATTTGCCCTTGTTTTGTGTCTGATCGCAATTATCCATGTGGTAAAGTATAAATGGTGGCTTTGCGCCAAGAACACAGTAGGCAGGACAATGTCAGAGAGAGGCCGCGAGCTCCGATGAGGTGCAGAGGCATTCCTTGAAATTTCAGGCGAGGAATTTAAACCCGACAGAGATTTGGGATTTAATATCCCAGTCTGTCAGTGCTGTTGGTGTTTTGAAACACACACCTTTAGACTGTAAAAGAAGACGGCGTGTTTTGAAGCGGAGGACAAAGGAAAATTAAGCAGGCCTGGCATGACAATGCCTTTGCCTGGCTACAATCACTGCTGCCATCACTGGAAAGTCTGGGCGTGACACCGCTTATTCATGCGCTTTAGTCACTGGCATCACTAGGGGGGTGCAGGGGGTGCAGACCGCACCGGGTGACACCATCAGAGGGGGTGACACCACGGCCAATCAGTCCCACAGGGACTTATTAACCTGACTCTGTACAGCTGTGCCACCGCAGGAAGGAGCCAGCGCTGCGCCGTGCAAACCCCGGCCTGACCACGCCCCCTCATCTGCCACAGTGCAATTTGCGCGTTTTGCGTCTGATTGCAATTGTCCATGTGGCAAAGTAAATAATCTGTGCAAGAGTCTCCATTACGCATTTACACCACCGCTCTACACTTGCCTGTTTTTTACGAATTATCAGTCTTAAATAAATATAAAACTTTTAATAATTGCCGGACAGTAGTTATTTGGATTTTAAGCGTTTAATGAAAATGTAAAATTGTAAGGAAATCCTTGGGGGTGCTGTGCCAGTGCTATGCAAAATCCTGACAGGGCTATGGCACAGGCAAGCCCCCGCTTAGCGCCTTTTGGGATCTGAAAATAATGGAAATTGTCCGGCGCCCCTGGAGGGGGGTAACGGGGTCCCCATAATAATTTCACTCTAACTGCGTGTGGCTATTAGTGCTGGTGTTTGTGAATTGGGTGCTTTTTGCAATGAGGCTCATTTGCATAGAAAGGGGTCAATTTTGCTCCAAATGTATGAATATTACCAAATTTTAATACGCGCAAATAGCACCGGAGCACCGAGATGCTGTCCAGTTAGTGGTGTATTTCACCGTTTTTGGGTGCTTTGTGAATTAGACGGTTGCTTTTTGTGTTATTATATTGTGTTTTTATTGTAGATGTATTTATTTTCCTCCGATTCCTAATTTAATGAAGCAAGGTGCATAACAGGGAGACTTTCACTCTCTTGAGAGAGGGTCACTCTCTTACCTGTGCGGTTTCCAAACGGGTCCCTTGACCTCTCACATCAAGATAACTGAATGAAATTGGGCTCATTAGAACCGCAAGAGACTCACCTTTACAGCCATGGCAGACATATGTCAGATACACAGGCTAAGTTAGTTTCAGAGTCCGAAACAGACCTGGATCTGTATGCAGTGAAAATGTTATTTTTTTTTTTTTCTTTTCCCTATTTCTGCACACTGTGGTACCTATACAGTCATGGAATTGTCTACATTGGGTATTGCTACAAAGCTGAGACTCTTGTGAATCCAAAGAGCCCAATTGGATTCATGTGTTTGTGAATGTGAATGTGTCATGTGAATTATGGCCTCATAGTAACCATTTCAATGCGATGACAGCATTTTTTTTTTACTTGACCTTGCTGTATAAAATGACCTATTGTGACCTTTAGGATACTCACAGCCTCATGAAACTCTAGACCCAGAATCTAGACACCCAGACCATTCAAAACATCTATGGTATGTCCATGTCCATTGAAGATAAGTGGGTTTTTCTGAGCCATTTTCAGAAAAAAAGTGCTTGTCATTAGTCAATTGTCGAAATTGTCAGATTCACACAAATCTCCAATTACAATAGTTATTGTACTTATATGTGGCACCAACTGCTGACCCACACCCGCCCCCCAAACTCCAGCCCCTCCACCTCACTCAGAGCCCAAGAAATGGGCCTGGAGCTTAAGAGGTTAAATACGTGCAAATAGCACTGGAGCACCGAGACGCTATTTGCTTGGCAGGCAGTTAAGGATTAATTTCACCCTTTGCAGTGCTTTGAGAATTACAGTTTATTTTTGTCTTATTTGTGCAGGTTTAGCAGCCACGCAATCCTTTTGTGAATTTGCCCCTCTGTGTCTCTTACCTAGCATAGTTTTCCAGCAAGCCACTGTTGTGATGGACAACAGCTATTCGGCTCTAACCTCTACATATCCTTGGAAATCCACTACTTTGTCAGACAGGGGACTGACCCCAATCCCTCCATGACAATTTGGGCACATTCTCTATAGACTGACAAGCAGACATAAAACAAGACTCTCTATGTCACCTTTGTGTTATGTCAGTGTGTTCCAAGGCAGATGAAGAAGCTTGTGGGCTGTACATCAATGGACGGGGATGATAGGTGCTGTCAGAGTGCACTCTCAAGCTGGTTCTGTTTTCTGCTTGTGTGTGTGTGTGTTTGCAATGGTGTGTATGGTTATTCCACTTTTTTTTTTCTTGTCAGGTCAGCCAAGTGCCTACCAGCCAAAAGGTCTGTCGGAATGTATGCTCGTCTGCTATCTCTCCTTGTCACTGAGTTAGGCGGACTCTGTACTGATGCATGTCTGTGTGTATTTGGGGGGTGTATCAGTCTGCATTCATGTCTTCACAGTTACACACATATCATAATTATGTATGCATATATGTATGTGGGTTTGTGTACAGTGTATGTATGGGTTTTTATGTATGTATACTGTATGTGTGTATGTCAGTTAGCTCTGCGAGTGTGTCCTCCAAAAGCTCCTTGATTGTACAGTGTATCTCTAAGACCGACAAGCCCCCCACCCCATCCCCCGCTGTATCCCCACATTGAGGTCATCAACCCAACGGCAGACACTCTTACATAATCTGGCTGGAATCACATAATCACATAGACAAGCAAAAATGGTTTTCTTGGAGAATAAAGAACTTCTGAGAAGCAACATCAACATCACAGTAAAGAAAAAGATCTTTGAGACCTACAGTATATCTTTTCTGTTCTTACATATGGAGCAGAGACGTGGACATTGACAGAGAAAGCAAAAAGAAGGATAAATGCATTTGAGATATGGTGCTACAGGAGAATGCTCAAGATCAGCTGGAGAAGATTTATGTCAAATGATAAGGTTCTGGAACTGGCAGGAGAAGACAGGGATTTTATGAAGAAGACTGCAGAGAGAAAGCTTGAGTTTGCGGGGCACATACTGAGAGGGTCCACTGGAAGGCTGATGACGAGGGTTTTGGAAGGGATGATTGAAGGGAAACGAGAAGTGGGAAGACAACGCATAACGTGGCTAGATCACATAGAGAGATGGAGCGGAGAAAGAAGATGTGAACAACTCAAGAGAAAGGCTGAGGAGAGAAACAGTTGGAGGACCATGAAAGCCAACCTTCGCATCGAAGACGGCACAAGTGATTGATTGACGTAGAGTTGCACACAGTGATTTTTTTTCAGTTCAGACCCAATCTTCAAATCACAGCTTAACCGTTAATGTTATTTAATGTTGCTTAAATCTTTCTTAAAAACAACATTTTATTAATTTGGTCAGAGAAAGTACAGAAGTTGTATAAAAGGCAATGTTCTTTTACAAAAAGAACTGTGAGTCACCAGTGCAACAGCTAGGCAAAAGCAATTATCAAGGGTTACTAGACCCTTGGTCTAGTAACCCTTGATGATTGCTTTTGCAGTCCTTTCTCAGGGTTTCTTTCTGTTCCCAATTAGCTTTGGGAGGATTTTATTTAATGGATGGTTTACCACCTAATAGTTAATCATGAGCATTCCTAGTAAGGTTGTAGTCTGGACTTGGACTTGAGTCCAGACTGCATTTTCAAGGCCTGATCCCAGAATTGATAGTGTATTGCCTGGGACTCGACTCGGTCTGGGACAGTGCAGAATGTTATATCTCAAACCAAAAGATGTTTTGTTTGTCTTGTTGGTTGTTTAATTTGCCAACTGAAAGTCTTGGAATTTACTTGGTCTTAATAAGCTTTAGTGTTAGTCGACTCAGCTTCGCTTCCCCCAAAAACTTGGTTTTGATGGTTGTCTGTTATTAGTTGATGTGCAAAGGGATCAAATATCAGCATGAACGGTCACATTAAAGTATCATAAATACACGTCTGCTGAGTATATAGCCTGGATGAATCATTGAAAGTTAATACCAGAAAAGCCTTCCTTGATTGTCACCGTGAAACCCTAAATGGCTAAAATATTTCCTGTCAGCACTGTGTTAGCAATAAAACAAAAATAAAATAAACTTTCGGCTCCTGGGCTCATAAGGTCCACTTCGGTTCAGGCACCTGCAAAGTTATACTGTTTTGAACTTGTGACTCAACTTAGTTAGTTTTCACCAGGAAGTGAATTGCTCATACCGTATATTCACCTTAAGCTACTCCCAGTCGGTCTCCCGCCTACCTTTAAAGAAGTTTGTCTTCTGAGTGTACTGGGCAGGTTAAATAAGGGTCAGGAGATAAGAAAACATAATGCTTTGGGATGTGTGTGTGTGTGTGTGTGTGTGCGTGCGTGCGTGCACGCGCGTGGTTTAACACCCTTTCACCTGAGTGCCCTTGAAAAACTGCTTAGTCCCTTTGATTTCAGCACCTTGGACAGCAACCTTGCACAG
>OMKR01102708.1:0-14319 GCA_900302355.1 Cyttopsis rosea | reverse complement strand
CCCAAGCAAAACAACAACAAATAACGCACACAAGCCATAATGCGATGCAATAATAATTACAATGTAATATTTAATTATGAAGCTGTTTTACAAACAAGGTTACAAAGTGCTTCACACGGAACATCAACTACACTGAACAAAAATTTTAGCCTGGCCTGTTTTATTCCTCTTCATGAGGACACCTGTGCCTTGACACCTTGACATGCCACACATGTCCAGTAGATGGATTATCACATAATCAAATGAAAGAAAATTTAACAAAATGTTCTTTTTTTTTTTGGGGCCAAATTTGAAAGAGAAATTTGAAATTTGAAGAAATGCTCGATTCTTTACTTCAAGTCACGCAAAATCGAAGCAAAAACAAAAGTGTTTATATTTTTATTCAGTGTAAAAACAAATATAATAAGAGATGAGATCAAATGAGTACAATTGCAGTTAAAATAAATAACATTGCTATCGGTAAAACAGGAACTTTGCCGATTCAATCCAAATAGAATATGAAGTATATATATAATTATATTATCAAAACGAGAGTAGAGTAACTTGCTTTACAGTTTGTAGTCATATACAATATACACAACACAGTAAAAGCACATAATATTTCAGAAATTAATTAAGACAAGATATTTATTTGGTGATTAATACAGACTGACAATTATTTGGCAATAGGACTCCATGATGCTGCGGATCTCGTACATAAATGAATGTAAATGTATATGTATGGAGGGTGGATCTTGGAGGGCCGCTGGAGAGATCTTCCCCCACGGAGTCCTGACACTGGGGGTGACGAAGACTACGCTGTCGCTGTCTTCCTGGGGGATCCGGCGAGGCTGCTCCTGGGTGGAGGTGGAGCTGAAATGACACGGAGAGGGGAGCAAGCAGCTGTACAAATACAGGCGGGGAGCCACGAGATTGGCTCCTCCTGGGGTGTCGCCGGCTCTGATTGGTTAGCTGCCTGCCGGAACTAATTAATGCCGCCTGTTGTGAAGTTGGTAGTCTTCCTGACCGAACTTGCGCTAAATCTCCGTTGCAAAACTAAAGACTAGATTAAGAAAACATATTTGGCGATGAATACGGACTGACAATTATTTGGCAATCGGACTCCATGATGCTGCGGAGCTCGTACATAAATAAATATGTATGGGGGATGGATCTCGGAGGGCCGCTGGAGAAAATTGGTAGTTTCTGTTTGGCAGAACTACGAATGAGGGAGGACCTACCCGACAACCTCATATTGGTAATTAAAGGCGAACAGCTCTGCCGGCATAGCTGACGAATGCGATGGCGACAGGGAGTGCATTGTGGGCCAGTTGCTCCCGTGACGTGGGGCCATTACCATGAGCTGATCTGCTGGACATGGGGCCATACAGCTGCATTGTGGATGAGCCACTAGGGAGATCCACCCTCCCCACCACCAATTGTTGGTTGTCATTGCACAGAATACAAGTACTGAGGTCAAAATGCAGTCTCTGCATTTTACCCAAACTAGTAACTGACATATCTAGGGTCAGTGGGCTGCCATGTAGCAGCACCCAGGGAGAAGTTAGGGGCTTATTGTAGTGTCTTGCTCAAGGACGCTTCAGCATGCTACCAGGAGGAGCCGGGGTTTGAACCGGCAATCTTCCGATCACTAGATCACTCGCTCTGCATGGAGGGACGACGTTACGCCTTGAGGAATACGAGATAATGAGATTGCTATAGAGTTTACGTATCACCACCAGCTATATGCATGGCTTACCTTTGGTCAGGGCGGTAGGGATGTTTGAGCGCTGAGAATAGCGGCCTGGTCTGGTCGAATGTAGGAGGAATACGTGGATGATGATCATCTGCCCAGTTGATGGAGGACCGTGGATGAGATTCCTTGCATGGCAGCTGAAGTAGCCATCCTGATTCTGAACGAATGTCCTGACTACTGCTGGGCAGTGGTGGACAAAGTAAAAGCATAGATACTCCCGGTCAAATATTACTCCAATTCAAGTGAAAGTTGTTCAGTCAAATATTTACTTGCGTTAAAGTACTGGTAGTCATTGTTGTATTGTTGCCACAATGCATTTACAGAAGCTATTAAATGTCTCTGAAACAACCTACTGAATGCACTGACTTAATATAATAATAATAAAGATTGTAGGATATGCAACAAAACCTATAGAAATGCCAATTGAATTGCAATTGAACTGAAGGACAGCCATTGTCATTTGTTTTTTCAACACACGCCAGCCCCACAAAACAGCATGGCAGTGTTCTCACACAGCTCTGTGTGTGTGTGTGTGTGTGTGTGTGTGTGCGCGCGCGCACATGTGTGCATCAGACAGACAGCAGAATTGCTGTAGATGCAGCTTCCTCAGAAATTAAATAAAACAACCAACCTCCTCCTCAGTTACACCTCTAGCTTTATAACTGCCCATCAGGCAACGGCAACTGTTTTTAAATGAGACAAATAAAACTCAAAGATTGACTGACTCCTACTGTACCGTCCATCTCACACGACTCTAGTCGTGACAGATGAGAACATCCTTGTCAAACTTGAGGTCCTTATTCAATTTCAGCTGAAGCTGGTTTTCAAAGTTGCGTGAATGAATTCTTCCCCTTCTTTGGGGAATCAATCCAGCTGCGCTAAAAAGCCTTTCACAGGCGGCAGAGGCAGGCAGGGCAGAGTTTACCTTGAGCGACAGGTTGGATACAGCGATGCAAGATGTCTACATGTCCATACCTTCAGCTGCACACACCACGTATGCGTCCAGTCGTTTGGTCGCTTCCTGTGCGTGTACATGATTCATATTAGAAAGGAAATCATCATCAGAAGCGCTTGAGGAGCAGCAGAGGCTCATCGTGGTCGGGGAAGATGTTCTTCGATGTAACTGAGGCCATGATTAAGCAAGTATACAAGTTCAGTGGAAAGCGGAAATGACAAACTGACCATGGAACATTTCGTTTTTTACCTCGTTTGAGGATGTCTTAATCACTGGTCCAGGATGTTTTGAATTTTGGATGAAGAATGGCTGCAGCAACCAGCTCTGGGTGAGACATCATTTCCCCCAAACCGTCTCTTCAAACCGTCTTGCAGGGCATCAACTCGCAGAATCTCAGCGACACTCTTGTTTTCTCAGACTTGGCGATGAGGGCACTGATTGTAGGGAACAGCCATCCCATCTGAATGTTGGATTCTCCCTGTAGTATGTTTATTGCCTTAGCAACTGGACTCATAGTGTTGGTATATTCACCCAAAAAGACAATGTCAGCTGGACTGTACCTAACACACACAGGAAAATAACAAAAACATTTTTCCAAATCTTCTATATACAGCCACTTGGCTCGTGGCTCAGTGGTTAACACTGCTGCACCGTGCTCCGGTGGGTTATCTCCCGATCAGGGGCCTTTCTGTGTGGAGTTTGCACGTTCTCCCCGTGTTCGCATTGGGTCTCCTCCAACATAAGGACCCCGACTAAAAACGTGCAGAACACTTCCTGTCCTGTCCCTGACCACGACACGGATACAACAACTGGAATTGGTCCCCGGGCGCCGACGAAGTGAGGGCTGCCCACTGCTCCTGGCTGCCCCTGGAGGAAGGACGGCCGGGATGGGATAAACGCAGAGGCCAAATCTCATCGTTCACCACTGCATGTGTGTGTGTGTGTGTGTGTGTCACCCTCCGCATGTGTGTGGTAAAAATGTGTGATTAATAAACAATTCTTCTTCACTATGCATTCAGGCATATTTAATCTAACAGACCAGTTACTTCAGTTACACAAGATGTGATGTAATTATTCCTTGTCCTTTGGACAAATGCAGAACGGTTCAGAACTAGAAAGGTAAGTGATTAGTGTAATAAATCTAACTATTACTATTTTTTTCAATCACAGGACTTCAAAAAGGTAAGTACTATGATTCGTTGGAAATCTCTCTACAGGTTCAGCATAGAGGTAATGAAACAAAGAACACACACCCAAACACAACATTCACTACTTACATGGGAACATTGAGTGCAGCACAGACAGCTTTCGCGGCCCCCTCTCCTTTATCTTTGAGGATTCTCACAATACACTCCACAGCCAAATAAAAGGAATTCCATCCTGTTGCGTTAGGCTGCACCAGCTGAAGTTTGCAGTGTTCTTCAACCACCTCTGCAGCAGTAGTGGACCTTGCAGTCTTATTCCAGAGAGCCTGAGACTTGGAGAAGGCTGACCTAGACAGTTTCTTGTGGGCCTCTGTCCTATTTGCATTATTGGCATCCACGGTACAAAGCAAATTTAGCAAATGGCAAGCGCACTGATGATGCTTCGGCAGTTGGTACTGAAGTCATCTTCAGCCATAATGGTTTCAAAATTGATGAATTCCACTTCCATCTTCTCATTATCAGGCCCATCATCGTGAGTTGCTTCTTCCTCAGTTACCTCTTCAGCAGCAACATTGTTTTTTTCATTTTCTCCAAACACACAAAATACTAAAATGAAGTTTGATGGACACCCTTCAACTGCTTGCATGCAAGACCAACACAATGCCTCTCAAAACTGCTGGGATCCAGCCAATGCGCTGTAACTCCAATAAAACTCCTTCTCCTTGCAGTCCAGCAATCAGTTGTTGTGGCTATGTATGCAATCTTCCTCATTGCTTCTTTAACCTGCTCCTTCATCACTGCTGTGGCTTTATCAATCTCACACGGCACAGTGGTTGGAGATGTGATGATGCAGTTTGGCTGTAGATCTTGGACAAGGCTTTGGAATGACGGCTGTTTAACAAGAGAGAAGGCTGGGAGACCTTGAACTATAACGTTGAGTACTGCATTGTCAACACACTTCTGAGAGGCTTGCTTTGTTTCTTTAAGATTCATCTGTTTCAGAGCAGAGACAAGTGGGACGTACAGTAGCGCCGAGCGATGGAAAAATGTCGTCGCTCATTGCCGACTGTGACCATTTTATGGAGATATAAAAGGCTAAAATCTAAGATATTGAAAACACGATTCTTCTTTTCATGGGATAATTTTCTATTTCTGCCAAGTCTGTTCCGCAAAATGCCCTAAATTCTACACACTGCACCTTTAACTCAGATTGGCATTAAAAGAATAAACGCATCATAATGTTGTAGGCCAGGTTAATTTTATTTCTGTTGCACAGCATTGCCTGAAATGTGAAACAGCTGGATGACCCTCGTCACGACTTAACTTTTTATCAGTCTCGGACTCTCTAAATTGTGTGTCAAAAAAAAGCAAATAAAAAGCTAAATTGTCGTCAGACAATAGCCGATGGGTTCCCAGATTGCATTTAGGCATTACGCCTCTTTTGCTCTCCACACGGATCTTAAACAATAACAGGTGCACGGAAGCGGAAGTCTTGGCCCGGATATCCGCTGCCTACACCGGAACCCCAGAGATATTGGCCGCTGCCCCCAGTCTATTGTCGTCAGGGCAGTGTTGCCAACTTGGCGACTTTCTCGCTAGATTTAACGACTTTTCAGACCCTCTTAGTGACTTTATTTCTAAAAAGCGATTAGTGACAAATTTCGCGACTTATTCAGACCATCAGGGAAAAGGCGAGAAAAATATGAAAATATTGTAATTCATTTCCATGCTCAGAGTAATCGCAGTCACAGCTCTTCTGCCATCAGTGGCGGGGTCTCTCCTGGTGCATCTGTAGCTCCCACTGGAAACACTTCTGGCACATTTAGTTCCTACTGCGAGATTGGATTGGAATCGGCGGTTTAAATAAAGACAAATAGTTATTTACAAAAAGGAGTCATTTACAAATATGCATGATCAAAACAAATATATTAAATGTTGGCTTAAAAATATATTAAAATCAATATACAATATGAATATTCAAATCATATATAGATTTTTTTTATTTATGAATTATTTTGGTTTTTGCTTTGGACGATTCACACAACACAAGTCACCCAAATTTACATGGAAAAGGCACCATTCATCTTAAAGAGAGTTGTTTGCATCCCCGTTCAACAAATGTTTACATCCCTCGACATGCTTTCTCAGCTTGGATGGTGGATTTTTGTAGGCAGTGATGAAGTTTGTGCGCGGTAAACAGAGCAAACATTGAAAACGATATGAATCTTTTTTCATTTCAGAAATCTCAAACATGGACTTCAGATATGGCCATGGGTGCTCTGGTGGTGAGGAATCTTTATCTGCCGTAGCCATCTTACCACCGCTGAGTTCAAATTGAACGTGTTCAATAAATGCAGCAAGCGTGACGACAGCATAGGAGGAGTAGTTTAATGTGATTGGTTTTTCTCCTGTGACGAACACATTTTAGAAAATTAATCCGCTGACTTCAAAGCTATGCTTCAAAGTAATGAGTAACACGAACATTCATAGAAATGTAGTGGAGTCAAAAGTACAATATTGCACTGTGGCTGCCCACTGCTGCTGGGGTGTATAGGATGGGTCAAATGCAGAGGACAAATTTTGTTTAGATGTATGCGAGTGCTGAGAAATGACAAAGAAATGTAATGGAGTAAAAGTCTTTTATACTCAAGCAAAGTACAGATACTCAAAAAATGTACTTAAGTAGAGTACTCAAGCAAATGTACTTTGTTCCTGTCCACCACTGCCGCTGGGCTGATAAATTGCATTGAATTAGGTTTAGATGACAGGTAAACCAAGCCTTAGTCATGGCTTTGTTACCTGAGATCATGAAGAGAGGCGACTCTGGGACTGATTTAGGTCTGAGAGATAAGTAATGAAACATTGACATAAGGGCAGAACGGAGAATTAATGCGGGTGATGACTATGGAACAGGCACCCTGGGACTTGGAATGCTTGATGAAAAAGCTGAAATGATTGGGGTGAAAAGATAAGTCTGAAAAGGAAATATCTCTGTTGGGGTCAAATGAGTAGGAGAGAGTGGTGATTTCGCCTGGTCTGAGAAAGCCATAGAAAGGCAATAGGCACACGCAATCCAAGAGTGTCTTGGAGAGGAGCAATCATACCCGAGCGAACGCATTTCAACATTTGGTGTGGAATAGGCAGGGTAATTGGGAGCCTGTGATCGATAGGAGAGGCTTTCGCGATGACTTTAAGCAGTAACTTGATTGCTGGATGAGCGAACATGCTGGGCCAAGCTGTGAAGAAAACTCCAGGTGGAAGATTTTGGGAGGCCTGAACAACCACATTAGTTGAGAGTGACTGTCGTGTAGTTTCCGGACTGAGGATGCCAGGTTTAGTAGCCGGGATATGAACCACCGGCCCTGGGGGATGACGCGCATTGCAAAATTGAGATGACCAGGCAATGAAAGCATGTTATTGTTTGGTTATTGATTCGGCTGGGAAATTTGGCGGATGCGTTCCAATTTCTCGGGAGGGAGAGAGGCTTCCATTTTACTGCTGTAAAAGTATGATACACGGGAATTTTAATGAGGTGGCTAGGCCGAATGTTTTATCCTCAGATAACGAGATGCCCAGACGTTGGAAAGTAAGTTTCAGTTTGGCCAATGATGTGCCAGCGGGATCGTGAGGCGGATCGATAACCAGGAAGTCATCTAGGAGGTGGAGAATGAATGGCAAACTGCCTTTGTTCAGCAGGATCCAGCAGAGTGCCTTGACAGCATGTTAAAAATAGCCGGGCGTCTTCTACACCCGAACGTTAACCTCACTGTGAAGTAAAGTTTTTTTTGGTTTTTTTTTGTCCCATTTCACACCGAAAAGCGGCCACTGGGACAGATGAATTTGAACTACTTTGAACGCGTCTATGACGTGCCTCGACCGATGAGTTTAATATGTTCAATGCCGTTGTCGATGCTGGCATAATGAAGAGAGAATGGCTCGATGGGAATTAGGAAATAGCCTGGTCGACTGTGTGAGTACTGCATGGAACATTCTGGGCTGGGAATGAGACTGTTGATGCTAGGAATATTGGTGCCATGATGAGATGAGAGGTCGATGATGAGACGGTGTACCGGTGTATTTCCTGGTGGCTATCCCGATGGGGCTGATATGGTGGAGCGGGAAGGGAGGCTGTTGAAAAGGGCCGATTATGAAGCTCTCCTTCACTTCCTTCTCCAGCAGTCTGTCGATGACTTTGGGCTCGATGGTAGCTGACTGGAAGTTGGGGCAGGTGTGGGAAGTGGATGGTAAGACTTTTTATCTGGGGTGGAAGCTGTGGGTGAAGACTTGAATGAGAAATGTTACGAAAGAGTCTAGGTGGTGCTGTACAGCGGTTGGCCAGTGCTGGAATGTTGATAGATGTCTTATAGTGCTGCAGGAGGCCGAGGCCTAGTCATGCCCTCTTTGTGAGGTTGTGGGGACACGCCGAGCCGGCCCGTAAAAAGGGCATCCGTGCAGAAATCTCCAGGCTGAAGAATTATAACCCAGGTCATTGAAAGTTATTGCAGATCATCTGGCCTCCATGGTATGGCAGTGGTGGTTTGGATGGAGGAGCTGTGATGGTGCCGGCTGAGGCGGGGTGGGATGGAGCACCGCAGAGATTGCATGAGAGATGTTCTGGCAGCGAAGACTCCGCAGTAGATCTTGTGGTCCAAGTAAGTACCTTTATTAAACTGTTGTAGGCGGCTGGCAGCTTCTAAAGCAAACCAAATGTGATATGTGTAGAAACCTGTGCCGCTGAAACGCAGCGCCAGGTTAATGACATTGGTAAGATAGTTGTCCAACTCGGAACAATGTTCTGCGTAGAAGCAACAGATAGTGTCCCTGTAGAGGGAGAAGGCGTAGGTGAGTTTGTGGGATCTGGTCGGTGATCTGATGGAGAAGAACGGTCCCCAAAATGCTGTCCATGACCCTGGGTTGGGCAGTGGTAGAATCAAGAATCATTTTTTGTCAAACATTACCACACACATGCAGAGGGTGGAGACGACCTGAACACACACACACACACATGCAGGAGTGGTGAATGATGAGATACAGTCTCTGCATTTTTCCCATCCTAGCCATCCTTCCTCCAGGGGCAGCCAGAAGCAGTGGGCAGCCCTCACTTCGTCGGCGCCCGGGGAGGCGTGGCTGTAGCCAGTAGGAGCGGTTAGGATACGACCTGGGCCTGACCTGGTCTGGCTGACACGGAGGCTTGTGGTGCTGGAGCGAGCACCGTGACACCGGTGGAGGTAGCCGGTGGTGTGACGTCATCACATCGATGACCCAGAAGTGATGAGGAGTGGGATTCTTGCCGGCTGCTTGCTTCCTAGCGAGCCGGTGGAATCTTACGTTCTTTCAACACTTTCTGAAGGCGGGCGACGGTCCAGTCGGAGATAGCAGGTGGGCAGGATTTTGACAGCCATTCCGGGTCTGCTTGGTATGCCAGTGGGTGGTTGTCCGTAGCCCTGGAGTGTACAGGTTGAGATGACTGGGAAGATCATGTGAAAGAAGACGGGGAATGTTGCCTGGGTCTGGGTAAGTTCCTTGCCTGGTCCGGGTCCTGCCATGGCTGGAAGAGTTGATGACGTTACTGGAATCCTGTTCGGGGATGGAAGTGGTCTTGACCTGTATGGTAACGATAACGATAGAGCGGAGCCGTGGGGCTGCTCTCCAGATCGTGGAGTGTCTTCATCAGGAAGGTGATCAGGTGGATTGCTGAATAATTATTTGTCCAAAGAGGCATTGAGGTGCAGAATGCGTCCAACACTGGAGGCTCAGGAAGGCGGTAAGTACCGGTAGGTTGTGGAGCGAAAAGTGGAACACAGTGTCTGGTGGATCTGACGGGTATATATGCAAAGTGTTGATTGGTAGCAGGTGTGGTTGCTGGAAAATTCTTTGTGGTACAGGTAGAACAAATTGCGCTAATATTGTAAATTGAGGTCAACCACCAAAGCCAGATATGAGTCTAATTTGTGTCTCCTCTCTGGGTGAACTGCACAGATAACGTTGCGGTAAATCCGCAACGTTATCCGGCTATGTGAGCAAAGACGGGGGGAAATGTAGGGTGTGGGTGGATTTGGAGTGGGGAAAGCCGACGCGAGGGTGTGTTGAGTTTCGGGGAGGGAAGGAGGGTTAATGACTGGGGCATGTTGGGTGATGAGACTAGGATTCTGTGGTACTGTTATTGCTAAGATCTTCAGCCGAGCATGGAGGGGCTCGAGCGTGTTGAGGATGGAGTACATCGGTGAGGTGACATTGGTGCCTGGAGAAATGGGGCTTGCCGGTGCTTTGGGGGGTATACTCATCTTGAGTGCTCGGAGGTCGATCAGGTGGGGCGCGAGCTGGGGAGGACTACCTGGATTGCTTCCGACCTCTGGCTGTCTTGGGCGCGCCGCTGGCGGCTGAGGTGGAGGTTCCTCCTGGAGGAGGGAGAGTTAGGCCCTCTGCAGGATTCGAGCTACCACCTAGGCCTCTCAACTGGGAGAGCTGGAGACCTGGGGAGGGAGTGATGACTTGGTTTTTCAGCTGGCAGGTGATCACTGCTGCTCCGCCTCCTGGTGAAGAGGCCCTGGCGGTATGGGCGCTCCTCCGCCAGCTGCCGGAGTCAGACATTCGAGCTGATCCGGTGGAACACGATAAATTGAATGAATAGAAAATCGCAAGGGAGTTTCTGCTAACAGAGCGCTTGAGCACGTCACCTGAAATGGAAACGAGAGAGGGAGTAAGCAACCGTACAAAAACTGGCAGGGGATTGGCTCCTCTCGGGGTGTGGCCGGCTCTGATCGGTTAGCTGCATGCCAGAGCTGATGAATGCCACCTGCTGTGAGGTAGGTGGTAGTCTTCCTGACTGAACTTGCACTAAACCTCAATTACAAAAATAGAATACATAAATACACACAACTCATTTATTTAAAAAGCAGGCACTATTTCAGGCACTATCTGCCTTATTTCCTCAGGCAGGTTGTTCCTGATGGCAACAGCTCCATCTTGAAGCCCTTTAGTTTTAAGTCTGGACACAATCCCACTTTCGGAGGTTCACCTCAAAACCACTTGGAAATTGTAAATAAAAAAAGACCAACTTGATATCTATTATTTTAATACCTGCACCATTTTTAATCCTGTGGTGAGGGCCCAGCGTTCTATCAGTCCGGAGGGTTCTGCTGCTGTCTGCACGTCGGTCTTCATGTCTGTTTCACAATGTTTCATGTTCAAATTAATATAACAAGCTAAACACTGCACAATGGGAAGCACTTACAGAACCAAATCCCAGATCTCCAGAAGCCTCTGAATACAGTAGAAGGCCTTTTTCCTTTTTATAGACATTCTCATTTCCGAAGGGCACACTACATGAACTCTAATCTCCCTTCTGCGGTATTGGAGAGTAATGGACACACGTGAACAAGTGAGATTATGCTAATCTACAAACCAAATAAATCTCCAGGTACCAAATTATCTCTGAATTTTTTTTAATTTTTGGAAATTGTGAGAAAATGTTCTCCTTTCTGCAGACATTCACACCCACATGCACAGACTCACACAGATCCGTTTTCCAGTCGCTACCGGCCCAGACTCCCTCCATCGTGTCTGGAGTCCTTTTCTGTTATTTCAACAGTCGGAACTTCACCTTTTGCCCACTGCAGCCGCCGCACCTGAGACCAGTCCCTCGCCCCCAATAACAGCACTTACTGTACATCCGCTCGTACTCAAGGTTTGAGTTGGAAGTTTATGGGATTCTGCTCAAGAAATCAAATCTTTTTATTTTTCAAAACACTACATACTTCTTGCAATCAGCTCATTCGACTTAACATTGGGGACAATCCCAATTCTCCCCCACAGCCCTACCCCTAGTTATGCAGTGTCCTCGACTGGGTAGCGTCCCTTCAGAACGAAGCCACAAGGCTGAGGGGTAGAAATCTTACCCTAGGAATTGGGACACCACTCATTAAATCAGCTTTTTTAATCTATGTTATAATTAACAACACTTTTTATTATTTTCTGTATAAAATGCACAGTGTGTGTTACAGGAATCAGTCAGAAATGCTGCCATATGATTCAGCTTCCTTTACTTTTGCAAGAGAGTTATAGCAATGCTAGGCAACCCTGTTTCCTGGCAAGTTCTCGTCCACATCACACATTATGCCCTCCCTTGCTCTCCACCTGAAAGAAAGAAGGTCTTTGCATTGTGGTTTATGTAACAGCGATCCGATCAGAGGATCTTTCCGCGCACTGTGGTGTTGGCGTCCCTCCGGCCCAGGACGTCCGCTTTTCTCTGCTCTTTTTTGTTTCTTTCCAAAAACTCATTCCTTCCTCGCCGGCGTGTTCTGGCCAAGCTCAAACCAGCCTCATCCACAAAGATCAGTACGTGGGTGTCTGCCTGGCTCCGAGCTCCAGGACTCTAAAATAAAATCAACGTAAGAGCGATGCAATTGTAGTAGTTTACATTACACCTTAAAATCATGGCAGTGTGTGCTGCGGCCTGTTTGGATCTGTTCCAAACCAGCGCTGTGTTGAGTAGATGTCCCGCTTGACTTTCTTGACACGGTCAGCTTGTTTTCCAAGGGAACCGTCTTTTTCAGGACTCTAGCAATAGTTATGCCAAATGCGGTTTGCCAACACTCGGTTCTGGGTTTTATGGCATTAGTGGTCATGACCATATCAACAACCTCCTTCTCAGCACTCCTACCTGTGGGAGCGAACCGTTGGGTCATAAAGCAGCTGTTCTGGAGGCTTTCCTCAATCTACTACAGCGATATGCAGGTGAGTCCGATGCCCTCGCAGAACGCACATCTTACCTTTTGGTTCGCTGGACATTTCTCGCAGTAGGCGCCGCTGTAGAGCGACCTCTCGGACAGAGCGTGATTTATGACACGATCACTTCTCGTCGCTGTAATCTCATCTGAGACGAAAGCTCCTGGTGTTCCCCTCAGTCGTTGTCCACCGCGCATACATACAAAGTCCTCTTCCTGTCCCAGACACTTCTCTACCTCTGGCTTGGTCCATGTTAAGGAAAAAATAACTATTATTCCAAATATTTGTCCAATGAAATTAGGGAAAAAAATAAACATCTGGGCAGGTCTTCGGCTAAAACGCAACTCGGCTTTGATTGGCTCGTTTTTAAATTCATCTTATTCTTTGGATTTTCAATAGAATTCAAGATGGCATTACTGCTACCGCTGTACTGAACTTGAATACAAAAGTTTTGGGCTGTATAGTGTTTTGCTGATGGTTGAGTGAGAAAGGAATTCATGGATTTTGAAAGGTGAATGCATTCTGTGTCAAAGCAAAGAAAACATTCACTATTGTACGATGTAGAAATGACTTGAAACGTACATTTTGTACTCTTAGAAAGAAGTTAACCAACTATTGTGTGTTATATAGAGTGGGAATATTGTCATCCGAATACAATAATTAAAAAAAAAATGAATCTGGAGGAAATTAGAGAGCGGGAACAATGGGGAGATCAGGGCATGAAAGGGGAATGATGGAAAATAAAACCGAACAATTTATCCAAACCCCAGCCCCGTTGTTAGAGAAACCGAGACAAACTGTTGACTGAAACATGAATAAAATGTAAATGGAAACTGCTCCTAAATCAATCCAAGTGGGTTATTTCTATTCCACCAGAAACACATCAACATGCTTTACTCGGTGTGATATCTAAACATTCAATCAGTACGGCAGGTTTTCCCTCCATTACCACATCGGAGTGTGCATACACGTCTTTAAAGACTTAGCCTTTGTCACAAAGAAATAATCAGACCTCACAGTAGGATCCACAACCATAAAACAAACGCACTTCTGAACATCCAATAATACTTGCATGTGTCACGGTTTACTGTAGCCCGCACGCGAGTGCTCTCAGGGCCGATAAAGCGGAGCAATACAGTTTTGGCTACATGTTGGACACCATATTCCTACGCACGTGGTGAGAAAGTCACTTTGAGAAAAACATGTTTCACCGTAGTTGCCAGTGGGGCAAGGTGATGATTTTAAAGAAGGTTTCTCACCATATCGTCGACACAAAGTACGCGGTGTCGATTGGTAGCGGGTGTGGCCTCTTCTCCCGAACCTCAGTTAACTCCATTTTGTTTGAAACTTGTCCTGCGTTTTCAATATGATTTCTATCTCCGGCTGCTTTGAAAGGCTCGGCGGCAAAAGGGGTCAAACTTGAAATTGGTTGATCCGCTGGCCTGAGCCCGGGCACTGCTATTATACTATATTACAACTGATACAAGCCGGCGCTCTCCCATTTGTTCTCCTGTTATTTCATCTATTTGTTAAACTCTCCGCTCGCTCGTTGGATTTAACAAGCGTCTTGCACAGCGCGGTGTAAAGTGATCTTCCGTCCCTCTTACCGAATGATGTGCCGAGTTACCCGAGGGGGCACCGAGCGCCCGCCCTCCCCGGAGGTACAGTGAATTACAATGCACCCGTGTGTTCCGCAGGTCGGTGACATTCTTCTATTTGTTTCCGCTGCTAGATTGCATTTTTCCACTATTGTTTTC
>OMKR01102705.1:0-12453 GCA_900302355.1 Cyttopsis rosea | reverse complement strand
CAAAAATAATTTACTTTTATAATATAATAAATAATCTAATAAATCATTTACAAGAAAATATATTGTAAAAAAATCTAAAAATCCATCCGCAAGTAAAGTTTATTTTTTTCTAGATTCAATGGGTAGAACGCATGCGCATACAGTACATCCCCCGCACAAGCACTTACATTTTTGATACACACACACACACACACACACACACACACACACACCACATTTATATACACATGAAAAACAAATGTTTTAGATGTTAAATTAATGTGTAAAGTTTCTGTCCATCACCGGGCACTAGATTGAATGCTCAAAATGATAAGCGTGCCATACATACATTCATGGGTGTACTTTTTGCTCCAAATAATCGCCTAAATCAGCAAGAAAAATTCTCCATCATTGCATTTTCTTATCAGCCATTGCACGGGGGGAAGCATTTCGTCGCCGCCGATGAGAGTGACACGCGGCGGAGTGCTGAGTGGATACAAATCCTCCTGTATGACGATGTTATCTGTCAATTATCATATGCTTGGTATTACGCTGGCACTGTGCTGGGAAAGCACCGTTTCCACCGTCATGCAGAACTTTTTGATGCAGCCCAGAGGACGGATCGGAAAAGGGGGCCGATTTGAAACTCTTGGAAAAACGCTAACACATACATAGACGACACCAAACGGTTATTATGGGATGATATGAGAAGACCAGACCCCCCGGCCACGGACCCCTCTCACCGGCCATGCCCCAGCATACACGCGCCAACGCCCATGAACATACGTGTGACTGCAATCACGTTGTGTTGTTGTGTCATGGCCTTCAAGGTGATCAATGGCCTTTGCCGTAATGGAGTCAATTGTTCAAAGGGCGATGGATGACAAAAGGTTGGCAGCGGTTCCATCTGACACAGAACCGGGGCCGCGGGGAACGATGGAATCCGAAGCCGTGGCGATCCATGAGTGGATGTGTGGTCGCGCCGCGTGGTTCTCCGTCTCCGGGAGGCCAAGGACAACGGACGCAGTGATGCGGAATGGAGACCGTAAGTACTCCGGGCGCTCCGGTCCGGGTCTCCACTCACTCCAGGTTTTCGGCGCTGCCACCTGCCCGCAGCTTGTGGACTCGGGGCCCATCTCTGTCTCGGCGGCATCGGGTCAAATCCCTGCTTACGGGATGAGATCACACTTCTTTCCTCTGGCTTTTCCCCAGTATCTGGCCGGGAACCCAGCGTCCCATGGGAAAAAGGTGCAGACTGGATCAAAAGCACATTGAAAATAAGAAAAAATGAATATCATTTATGTCAATTAAAATTCTGATGTTTCACGCCCATGATCTAGCTTCACATCATCGAACGCAAAACGCACCCAAAGCGGTGATTTCCTCCTTGGCTCTTTCCCTCTCACATCTGCCTTCAAGCATCTATTGTGCTCCTTATCAAAGGTGACCAAGGTATTATTTTTGGCTGACATTTGAAAAAGTAGAGCTTACTGTTATCAGACCCAGGGAGTGAAGTGGGGGAGGAGTATAGGCTGTTATGGAGAGAAAGAAATAGAATGGATGTGAAGAAAGGCAATAAATAAGAGTGAACTCAGTAGGATAGAGAGGAGCATTGCCATGATTTAGGGTATGCACTAGTTAAATAGATTAGACCGTCTTTACGGTTTTATTGTGTACATTTGATAGATTACCAGGCAAAAATAATTGACTATAGAATGGGTGTTTGTTGATTTAAAGGTGCAGTGTGTAGAATTGAGTGGCCCTTAGCGGTGAGATTGCAGATTGCGACCAATTGAACCAAAAATTGCAAAAGGCCCTCTCTAGAGGCAGCGTTTGGTTTGTCCATTCTGGGCTACTGTAGAAACACGGTGGCGTCCGTGGCAGGGGCCATTCTTCTATCCTTCTCTCCTTCCATCCTCCCCCTCATCCTACCTTCCTTCTTCCATCCTTCCTCACTCCCGCCTTCTTCCACCTTCCTTGCTTTGTGCCTTTATTCCTCCCTTTCTTCCTTGTTCTTTGTGACATAATTCCGGATCCGTGTCCAGATTGCATCAAATTCAACACTGCACGTACTTGGGTCCCCAGCAATACACCCGCCAAGCGCGGAGCGGATCGGACGGGCGGTTGTCAAGATACTCGAAGGACATACAGAGAGACAGACAGAGATTCCTTTCTAGATTATTATAATTAAACAGAGGAAGGGCAGAAGAAAGAGGAGCGTTTGTGACGGAAGTGACCAAAAACCATCCATTTTAACTGGGAGACTTGAGGAGCACCGATGGAGAGAAGTGGACATATGGAGCGGTAGAGAAAGGAGGAAAGAGAGAATGATCTGCACCGAACTAGGAGGCCCGTCTTCCCAGTCGTTGATCCACAGGCTGCGAAAGAGGAGAAGGAAGAGAGGAAGAGAAGACAGAGGTGGGGACGTACAACCCTCCGCATGCTTGGTTTGAGTTTTAAAAAGGGTGGGTCCGGGAGACAGTTACCATGGCAATTAGAGGCAGGGATGGGGGGGGGGTCTGTTTGAAACCTCTTGCAAAATAACCCCCGTTTGTGGCTCAAGATGGACACCTATTGGTCATGGCGAGCGAGGTCACCTAGTGTGGAAAACACAAAAGTCAAGGGAGGACAATTTTAAGTACTCGCAGGCGGAGGATGATCCAGATCCTGCAAAGCGCTGCCTGGGAACCGTCCTGTATTTAGATTATCACTGAAGGCTAACTTCTCATGATAAGGATAATAACCCATGCCACATTTTCATTATCTGTAAAGTTCTCCTGTGAGTTCGATTCTAAAATACATTCATACACACATACAGCTTTAACATATGAGACAATTATCAAAATAATTTGCACACAAATGACGTTTTGCTTGGTCCTTTTTGGCTATTCATTTGACATATTAGTGGTTATTGCTTTATTTATTTGTAACAAGAGGTGAAAACGAACATTTCTATACAACACTGAGAAGGCTGATTCTGCAGATGTTCTTTTTGAGTGAAATTAAGTTTTAAATGAAAGAATACTTCAAAAAGACCCCAAGCCTGCTGTATGATTTGCCGCGTGCTCCAAGTTTGTTTCCCAAAGTAGCAAAGTTTATAACTCATTAAAACCGGAGAAGACTTCCAATCTTCAGCTCTCGCAGTGCAGTTAGACTTCTTTTTGATCTGCAATCCAGCGCTGCCTCTAATCCATTAAGAAGCTGTGGGCTTTACCAGAACCAGGCAAGAATTTCCCAGAGAGAGGGGAAAGGCGGAATAAGTCTCCCCCGAGGCTTTAAAAGGAAAATATAGTACGTAAAGTACGTAAAGCGTGCTCAGCCACCTGTGCGTGGAATAAAGAGAGAGCACATGCGCCGGGATGATTCTGCAAAGGTTTATTGATCAAAGTAGGAGCTCAAAGACGGACGCAGTCATCCATTAAAATTCAAGAGAAATACAAAAAAACGGGTGCAAACGTATTCACAAGTCAGAAACATCCCAGTGGAAAAGGGGAATGAACAATTTACACTTGAATCCAAAGTCAGGCATTCCAACAGTCACAGCTCCTCACCTGTCTGGGATCCTATTGGCTGACAGGACTTGTGGTTATCCAGTAGGGCGGCCCTGCAGATATCTGATTTGAATTTTGATATGAGTAACCCTCCCCTTCACCATTAGTCTTAACTTAGCTAGTGGGGTTTGTTAAGAGGATTAATTTGAAGCAATTCACTTACATGTGATGGAGATTGGTACTTTAGGTAATTTGGTTTTGGCTCCGTACACTTCTGCTTGGCATTGATTTTACTATAACCAATCCTTTACTAATATTAACACTGGCTTCAACAAACAAATAAGAAAAGCTAATTATTATTCAGTTTTTCTCTTCTTAAGCCATACTGTTGTGCTTAAGGACCACAAAGACATTTGCCAAACCCTCCAGCATCAAAGTGATCAATAGATCAATATGTATGAGATATTGATCTAAAAATATTTTTGAACATCGTCTCAATATATATATAGATATATATATATATACTGTATGTATATAGATATATATCTATACATCTATATCACCAGTATATACACATATACATAAATTTAAAAAAAACATTCTGTAGTTCTATATCCACAAACGGCTTGTTAAATTAAACATCATCCAAAAAAGAACCCAGAAGACTTTGCCTTCTTATTTGCTGTCCATTACATACTGAATAGCACCTAAAACAGATTTTACTTTTTATGTCACCAACATGCTTTTTTATTTTTATTTGAGGCCTCTATATTCTGATTACTATATTCTGATTATTTGTTTTGGCGGTTTTTAAAATTTGGCATCAAATGTAACAAGGATCCAAAAACATCAATAAACAAAATTGAGAGACAATATAGTTTAACAAGACGTTTCCAGTTTGTAATTGAAATACACTTAAGGATGGCCCTTAAAATTTGTCTGGTTATTAATTTTACATACTTTATTTATATAAATTTGGATTACTGACTTCAGCTCACATTCCTCACAGATTGACTAAATGTGACAATAAAAGAAACATGAGAACTACCATTAAAACCAAATGAGGAAAAAGTCATTCTCTTCTAAAATATCTTCTTAGAAAGGCCTTCGGGGGAAATATTTGGCCATTCCACAAATGCTTTTCGATGCTTCACATCTCTATTTTGTCTTTGAGCGTTTGAAGGAAAAAGAATATTCACAATCTTCGGTGAGATTATCAGAGCACTGGATTCTTTGTTCTTCCTCTGGATTTCCCGTTGCTGTTCAAGTTCCGCCGTCCGCCGCTCTTCCTCCTCCTCTTCTCCTCTGCTGGGTCAAAGTCAGAGTCGCTGTCATACATCACCATCTCCTCCTCCCATGTTGGTGTTCCGCGGGCTTTCCTTTTGCTTGTGGGCGTCTCCTCTTCCTCTTCTTTGATATCAACGGTCAAGTCACCGTCCTTCCTCCTGCTCTCGTCATCTTTACAAGATATTCTCTCCAAACAATCCAGCTCAAATGTCTCCCCGGCTGCATTTGGTGCCAGAGTCTCCTCTTGCAAAGCGAGAACCAAGTTTGTGTCTGTGACTCCTGCACTTCTTTTGGGCCGTCCTCTGGGTCGACCTGTGGGCTTCTTGTACTTCCTTCTGGCAATCCTTTTTCTCTCCAGTTCCGCCGATCGGTCAAACCCTGGAACTCCACCTTCCTTCTCAACATCTCCAGTGTTGGACTTCTTTTCATTCATCCCATCTTTATTGACCTCGGGCGGCTTCATCTTCGTCTCCTCCACGTGCCTGTCCTGTCCAGAGCCGTAGGCCTGGCTGTGGTACCGCATCACGTGACTCTTCAGGCTGACCTTGTGGTTGAAGCTCTGGTCACAATACTGGCACTGGAAAGGCCTCTCTCCGGTGTGGAGGCGCATGTGGGATTTAAGATGGCCGGCCTGGTTGAAGGAACGATTGCACACATCACACACAAACGGCTTGACTCCCGTGTGCACCACCGTGTGTCTGCTAAGCAGGCTAGAACAGTGAAATTCCATTTTGCAAATCGGACATGTCAGTTGCTTGGGCTTGCTATGAGTTTTCCTGTGTAAATTGCGTAGCTTTAACTTAGCAAATGTAGCAGAACAGTCTGGGCATTCGTAGGGATCTCCTTCCGCTAAATGGGTCGCCTCGTGAGCCAATCTATTTCGCTTTGTTTTAAAGCTCGCAAAACAGAACTTACACAGATGCTCGTAGGTGTCCCGGTGAATGACGCTGTGCCTCTGTAGAGCCCTCTCGCTGGCACATCTCATGCCACAGTCAATGCAGGAGTAGGGCTTGAGTTTATAGATGCACGTGTGTGTCCGAACGGCATCATAAAACGTGCCGCATTCTGGACAGAGATGGTTTGTTGATGTACTGGCCGAGTCTGGACCAAGATCCCCGTCATCCTCCTCCCAGTCCGAATCTGAACCCAGGACTCCGTCCTCCTCCTCCTCCTCCTCCTTCCACTCTTCATCTGCTGCCTCCTCCTCCACCTGCTCTTCTTCATCTGTGTAGTTGATTTCTTCTTCAGCGGCGAAACCGATCTCCGAAAGCACAAACGTAATACTGCTGTATCCTTCATCGGATGGCACCGCCTGTAAAAGGTATAGAGTACATAAGTGGTAGTGCTCAGTGCTACTGACACATCTCGATGATACTTTTAAGTCTGAAACTTTTTACAGTGTTAGAATACGTTAACATAATGCATTTATGGAAGATGCAGGATGGAAGATGGAAGAAGAACACTTACTTACACTTACTTAGCAGTAAGGACAGAAATAGCTTCAAATCAACATTTTAGTTTTGTTTGATTCCTTTTGACTACCAAATTCAAGGTACATAAAATAATAATTTTGCTGTCAGAAGAGGTCTTACCTGGTTGGTGTGCGCAGTTCTCTCCGTGCTGCCTGTCAAATGTGCTCCAGGTCCCTGGAAGTCCACTTGGACTTTGGCCTGGCTTTGGCACTGGTTTTTATAGACACGCTGGTTCATGATGAAGAGAGAAGGACCAAGGAGCCACTGCAGGTGACAACGGCTACCACATGAATAACACCTTCGTCAGACCTAGAACAGGAGGGTTCTGGTCACAACCTTCATTTGTATAAGCAAAGTGCTGAAGATCGAAACCTAAATATCAAGACTTCAGAGCAAAGCATGCAAATTCAACTATTGTTAGTTTAAAATGTGTGACCATTATTTGACTAATTATATCTGTACACATATTCTTCTAATATGGATACAGCTGCATTACTACTAGGGACTAATTTGCCCCAATGAAATTAAATATAAATATAAGTGTCAGTGTAATGTTGTTTTTCTCACACAAAATATAAAAAGACTCATACTCACATACTACTTTAAAGGCTATATTGGTATGTTTTAGAGCTGCAACAATTAAGACGATTAATCGATTAGTTGTCAACTATTAAATAAATCGCCAACTATTTTGATAATCGATTAATCGTTTTGAGTCATTTTTTAAGAAGAAAATTTCCAACTTCTCTGATTCCAGCTTCTTAAATGTGAATATTTTCTGGTTTATTTAGTCCTGTGTGACAGTTAACGTTAATATTTTGAAATATTTTAAACATTGGGTTGTGGACAAAGCATGACATTTGAGGACGTCGCCTCGGGCTTTGGGAAACAGTGATCGACATTTTTCAACATTTTCTGACATTTTATGGACAAAACAACTAATCAAGAAAATAAGATTAATTGATAATGAAAATAATCGTTAGTTGCAGCTCTAGTGTGTTTACCTAACTGATTAAAGTAGGATTTCACAGGCACATAATATCTAATAGCCGATTCTTAACGGTAAATTCGCTTTTTTATATAGTATATAGTAGTATATAGTAGTTTCTAATACAGCTCCATTTAAAACTAGGATCTCGTTTTTACCATTCAGCTTGTGAGATGCTGGACGGTGTACTCCCCTAGTTTGACAGGAGCTAGGCTAGCTGATCCCATCTGCAGCCTTTCACTGGGCTAACACAGTTAGCATGCAGAACTGGAGCATCCCTGTAAGCGACCATCCTCCAGGAAGTGCTTTACCGCGCGCGCTCCGGTGTGTTTAACAAAAATAACGACAAACACCACCGACCTTACCGTGCAAAACGAATTAAATCATCTTTAAAACCGAATAGGAACAAAGCATTCATAACAATGTATTTAGAAAGCGTCGCTACGAACCTAAACAAGCACCGCGGGCGGCGATTCTACCGGGGAAGAGCCCGCAGCTGCAAAACATGGCGGGCGGGAAACCACTGGGAGAATCACCGCCACCTACCGGCGTGGAGGGTGTACTGAGGTTGAGTTTTCACCGTTTCAATCAAAATCACCTTCCAAATTGTATTCATCCATTATAAATACTCCCAACTTTGATTTGATACATTCAAATCCTATATTGTGCTTTAGAATAGTAATGATTAGTTATATTAGATTACTACCATCTGTATTGCTGTTGTCATCATTATGACATTTACATGTATTCATTCATTTCATTTATTCACTTAATGAATAAGGACTGCTGTTATTACCTTCTATTTCACCAGACTATCCATCCATCTATTTTTTTTTAAATAAAATAGGGCTACAGACATATTTACTATACCAGTTTATTACTAGTAAGATCATTGCATATTATTGCTACACACTGGTGTTATATAATATTTGTACTTACTTTAGCATAACTACCACTTGCCCATATTGGGCTCAATAGTTATCATAGTGCTACTATAATACTACTAGTACTACTATTTATAGATGTGTGCATATATTTTATTTTTTAATATAATTTGACTTACACTGTTAGCTGCTATGGACGCCTGAATTTCCCCCCGGGGATAAAGTGTTAACCTATCTTATGATAGTAGATTGTGCCTTCCTATAATCAATAATAGGATACTATGAGTATGAGCCAGTCTTACCAGTTGTTTTCTTCCTTATGCCCCCCCTCTAAAATGTGTATTAATTTTATACTTCTCCATTCCAAATTGCAATTTGTTTATGACCATGTGGTTTCCAATTAACCCTTATACTAATCTCTTAAATTATACTTATTTCTGCTCGTAATTCAACAAAAATAAATCATTTTTAATAGACTATAAGCTGTTCATCTCACTCTAATTGCAAATTGTCTTAAATCCTGTTTGGACAAAATAATCTGCAGTCAGGGTTAATGAAACGCAGACACATTTCCAATAACATTAGAGATGTTAGGTGTACTACCAGGTATTTGTAGCCCTGGACGACCTCCACATCCAGTCCCATGATGGAGGGTGATGGGTAGTTTTCCTTCTTCTAATGTCCACCACCAAGTCCTCTGTCCTGCTAATGTTGAGCTGCAGATGGTTGAGCCCACACTACATCCCTGCATTCAACCTCTCTCCCCAACCATGTTTGCAGATCCATCAGTTGACTGATGATACCTGCCTATTTCACGGGTATGAGGAACAAGACCCCATTACATCAAATGCTTTAACTGACAACAGAATGGCAACATGTTTCTCTTCTGAGATACAGAAATCCATGTTTCTTTAACCACTGGTTGCAAAACGATCTCACTCTCTAAGTGGCATGTTTCTTTCTAAAGCAGAGGGCATTTTAAGATTGTGAATATTATCCAGGGCCACTAAAGCTTGTGTCCAAATCTTGCATGACATGTCATTTAAAACAGTGGGTTATTTAAAGTCAATCATTTTATTGCTCAACAAAATATATAACATAGGTCTAGTCGTTTTTAGAATTTTTAATGCTGAAAAGTTACATATTGTACCTTTAAGTCAGCATTAGCTTTGAGTCTTTGCATTAGTGAAGATGATGAAAGATAATTAATGATGTCATCTAGAAGTCTATCTCCATCACTCAACTGGTATGCAACTTCGGGTGACATCTTGAAATGTCTGTAAAACACATCCAAACCACAACTTTTCATCTAAAAAAGACATTTATTTGTCTTATTTGTTTGGCAAATATGCATCTGACAATATTTCAAGAATAAGGAATTTTGCTGTCCCGCAAAAGGCTTACGCAGTATCACGTTAACATCCCAAATCACATGAACACAAACACATTGGTCGTTTAAAAGCACAAGCAGAAATCTATAAAACTGTTGTGCAGTAACGCAGATGAAACATGAAAAGCAACTATACATCATTAGTCCCATTTATTTTGACCAATTCTTCAAAGAATTATTTTAATTAACATACTGTATACCAATTTAAGGCTTTTTATAAAATTGTGAAATTCAAAGTAACAAAGTGCAATGCACTTGTGAACCAGGATTGTTCCATTCCTCGTATTTCTAACCAATTGGTGATGTTGATCTATTTAGGTAAAATCCATCCGTGCCTTTCCAATTCTTGTTTTGATGTCCCACACCGATTATTGGATAAAGAAACTATTATTAGACCACTGGATTTGTTGTTAGTCCAATAGGTTTCTTAAGCTATCCAGGTTCTGATGGCCGCCACTCTCTTTCCTCCTCTTCTTTTCGACTGGGTCAAAATCAGAGCGGCTGCCATACTCCTCCTCCTCCCATGTTGGTGTTCCACAAGCTTTCCTTTTGCACATGGGCAAGATCTCCTCTTCCTCTTCTTTGATATCAACGGTTAAGTCACCGTCCTTCCTCCTGCTCTCGTCATCTTTACAAGATATTCTCTCCAAACAATCCAGCTCAAATGTCTCCCCGGCTGCATTTGGTCCCAGAGTCTCCTCTTGCAAAGCGAGAATCAAGTTAGCGTCTGTGACTCCTGCACTTTTTTTGGGCCGTCCTCTGGGTCGACCTGTGGGCTTCTTGTACTTCTTTCTGACAATCCTTTTCTTCTCCAGTTCTACTGATGGGTCAAACCCTGGAGCTCTACCCTCCTTCTCAACATCTCCAGTGTTGGACTTCTTTTCATTCATCCCATCGTTATTCACCTCGGGCGGCTTCATCTTCGTCTCCTCCACGTGCCTGTCCTGTCCAGAGCCGTAGGCCTGGCTGTGGTACCGCATCACATGACTCTTCAGGCTGACCTTGTGGTTGAAGCTCTGGTCACAGTCCTGGCACTGGAAAGGCCTCTCTCCGGTGTGGAGGCGCATGTGGGATTTAAGATGGCCAGCCTGGTTGAAGGAACGACTGCACACATCACACACAAACGGCTTGACTCCCGTGTGCACCACCGCGTGTCTGTTCAGTCCTTCAATTCTAGGAAACTCCAAACTACAGATAGGGCAGTTGAATTTCTTGGGGCCCCTGTGCGTTTTTTTCAGGTGTAAATTGCGTGCTCTTAACTTAGCAAATGAAATTGGACAGTCTGGGCATTTGTAGGGCTTTTCGTCAGAGAAATGAGTCGCCTCATGTGCCAATTTATCAACCTTTGTTTTGAAGGTTGCCAAACAGAACTTACATAGATGCTTGTAGCTGTCTTGGTGGATGATGCGATGGATTTTTAGAGAATTCTCATTGACACATCTCTTGCCACAATCAATGCAGGCGACAGGGCTTTATTTTGTACTCGCATGTGTGAGTCTTACCAGTACGGAAAAACTTCCCACATTCTGGACAGAGCTGACGGAACTTTCTCTGTATCGATTCGGAGTCTGGGTTTAAATTGATGTCGTCCTGATACGATTCATCTTCCATGTGAGCCTCCTCCCAGTCAGATTCTGAATTTGATCCTATGTCATCATTCTCCCAGTCTGGATCAGAGCGGTTTTTCTTGTCCTCCATTTCCTCCTTCTCCTCCTCCTCTTCTTCTTCTTCTTCCTCCTCCTCCTCTTCCCTCCCTACATCTGAAAATGTCTCTTCATCACTACCAAAGCTGATCTCAGATATGTCGAACGTTATACTGCTACCGCCTTCATCGGATGGCCCCATCTGTAAAAGATATAAATAAACTCAGTAAGTAGTGTATAAAAGTATCTCAACATACAGATGATGCATTTCGTAAGGTCTGTTCAAAAGTCTACATAGAAGGCACTTCCTTAAAACAACTATTTCGGCTACATCCGCACGCCATCTAGAAAAATAAAGTTGCTTCATATATTTCACCATGTTCTTCCACCACCAAGTTTTTCCCATGTAGTCATATCAAACACATAATGTTCTTCTGGATATCTTAGAAAGAAAAAAATTCACTCCGTTGCCCGCTAAAATTATCTACAAAAGTGGACCCATTACAAATAAATGGCCATAGAACCGCAGACCTTCCATATTCTTATGCACATATGCACGCAGCAAACTGAATTATGCTGCGTGTGCGCTGATGCGTAAGAATACATAAGTTCTACGGTTGAGAAAATGTAGTGCCAAATGAAAGGGCTGTCTGACGGCTAGATAAAGTGGTGAAAATATTCAAAATATATACTTGATATTGATATTGATGTTTTTTAGGTGGGCCGTGGGACGTTTTGCTGCTGGCCCCGTCTACAGCAATACACTCTGTCAGTCTGTGTCCACTGGGAGCTCAGAAACCACAATCTAATACCACAAGACAAGTACCTCATACAATCCAACTTCAAAAGGCTAACTATCCCTTTAATAATAATGATGATGTTACTTTGTAAGAATAAAGCTTCTTGTAAATGGAAAAATATAAATCAGACCATGGGACCATTCGACTCCTAGCCCTGACAAAGGACTGTGATGAGGTGATGTGATGAGTCCTGCGTCGGGGGTCCTCGAAGTTATCAGTGGATTGTTTTATAAAAAAGGCGGTCGCAAACCGTACATTATATCAGGTTTTATTAGCCCCTTTTACAGAGATCCCGCAATAATGCCACAAAGACGACCCATCTATATTTTGGCTTTGCCTTTTTTGCTGCCCCAATGTGTGCTTTTAGACAGCATGCCGCGATGCCGGCTTCCCGGAATCACGGGGGCATGATCATGGCGCGTGACGTACACAACAGCATCGGCCAGAAAGATGATCACAATGATTTAATAAACTTATTATTTAAAATTATAAAAAATTATAAAATTATACTTACTGATA
>OMKR01102703.1:0-14099 GCA_900302355.1 Cyttopsis rosea | reverse complement strand
GTTAGTAGTTAGTTAATTAGTTAGGTACGTAGTTAGTAGTTAGTTCGTTAGTTAGGTATGTATGTATTTAGATAGATAGATAGATAGATAGATAGTTAGTTAGTTAGTTAGTTAGTTAGTTAGTTAGTTAGTTAGTTAGTTAGTTAGGTAGTTAGTTATGTATGTAGTTGGTTAGTTGGTTAGTTAGTTAGTTAATTAGTTAATTAGTCAGTTAGTTAATTACTTAGTTACTTAGTTATGTAGGTTAGTTAGTTACGTAGGTAGTTAGTTGGTTAGTTGGTTTGTTGGTTAGTTAGTTAGTTAGTTCGGTATTTAGTTAGTTAGTTACATAGTTTGTTAGTTAGTTAGTTAGTTAGTTAGTTAGTTAGTTAGTTAGTTAGTTAGTTAGTTAGTTAGTTAGTTACAGTGTTAATGTCTACAGTTTATTGGAACCCCCAACATAGAAATAAGAAACCTAGACCGGGCTCTGAAGAGGGAGGAAGAATGCAACATTTATTTTCTCAACCGAGGCAGAAGAAATGTGTTTATTCACCTAAAGAACAGCGACAAAGTCAGAGCCGCGCTCCCCACAGTACAACACACACATTGTAAAGTAGGTCAACATCCTAACCAAACACAGGGGAACAAAGACAGAAAGTAAAGGTGGGAGGAGATGAAAGGATGGGAGGGATGACAACGTTGAGTCTTTTGTCTGTCGTTTTCCACAGACTCCCCCTGTAAAACAGAGCTGTCCAACATCAATAAAAAGCAAGCCGGGAAGAAGCTGCTCGGTGAGACACTCACGCACACACACACGCACTGACACACACACACATAGATGCTATATCCCCACCGTCAGCACTTAAACTTACCCTGATGTACTTTGTGTGTGTGTGTGTGTGTGTGTGTGTGTGTGTGTGTGTGTGTGTGTGTGTGTGCGTGCGTGTGCAGGTCAGTATCTGCCGACGTGTGATGAGGAAGGCTACTACAGCTCTCACCAGTGCCACAGCAGCAGCGGCCAGTGTTGGTGTGTGGATCGCTATGGAAACGAGGTGGCGAGCTCGCGTACCCACGGCCCTGCGGACTGCGGTAATGAACAAATGATCAAAATATTATTAATAATAAAAATAATAAAAATAATAAAAAAAATAATAATAATAATCAGACATAAACAAATGTATATTACAGACAATAGCAATAGTTTCAATATTCTTTGCATATTAAGCTACCAGGGCCCGACAAAAACAGTTGCCCCAATTGTCAACCACGTTTTAACTAGTTAGTTAGTGAGTTATTTAGTATATGTTTGTGTATTAGTATAATTTATTTATTTGGTCAGTCAGTCAGTCTGTTTGTTTGTTTGTTTGTTCTTTCGTTCGTTAGTTCCTCCAATATCTTGGTACTGCCACTGTTCCTATACGGCAGTGAGCACACCTTCCATTCCGGCCGCGACTGGCCGACTGATGCGTCTCGTTTCCTTCCCGATCGCCCAGGTGTGGTGCTGGAATCCTCCGGGGACCTCGGCAGCGGGGACTCGCTGTTCTCCGACGACGACGACGACGACACCGAAGACTCCTTCGCCATGATGAGCGACAAGGCCGGGATGGACGACGAGGACGACGAGGAAGACGAGGAGGGCGAGGACGACAACGACGAATACCTGTCGTAAACAACAACAACAAAACAACGAAAAGAGAGAAAAAAGCGAAAACTGTTTGGTCAAACTGCACGTTTTTTAGGCGACTTCCCGGGCAGATACTTACTCGTACTAACAGCCTATGGACGACTCTGTGTGTATCCTTGGTCCATACGTAAAATAACCCATAACCCTGGTTAAGGTTTATGATTTCCCTCTTCCTCTCTACTGTAACACGTGATTGGTCCATTGTTTTTGGCCAATGGGACTTGGCGTAGCGTCGGCGGCCAATCCGGCGCCTCGGATGCGGTCACATGACGGTCCAAGACCTTCTCCCCGTCCCCGGAAAGCGTCTTCTTGTGTCCTCGAAGCCCGAGGCACAATGTTTTAAAGAGATTTCTCCTCCTCTTCCTCTTCCTCTTCCTTCCCCCCTCTGTCCATCCGTCCCCCAATTTCTTCCTTCCCGACTCTCTCTTCCCCCCACATCCCGTTATTCCTCCTCATCCGACGTTCTTTTGTATAGGTGGGATGTTGATAATGTAGATAAGAGAATATTGCACTCCTTAGGTTTTCTTTTCCATCCTGATTTGCATTTGACGAGTGTGTGTGGGGGGAAATAAAAAAATACGATTTAAGATTTAGACGCTTTGATAGGACAATTAAGGCAAAATGAAAAAAATAACAAAAAAATGCTGCGCGAGCTAGATGACGATCAGTACCGACTTTTTCTTTTCACTGAAACACATTGCGAGTTATTTCGAAATGCCTTCCAACAGGAAAAGCCAAATTCACAGGAGGAAGGAAAAAGAATCGTACTGCAGTTTTCGGAGCGTATTGGGGGGCGATGGCGTATTATCGGTTGAATCTAGAGAGGAATTGGAGATTTCGGGGTCTGGGTGTTTCCCTGGTGTATCATCGGATGAAGCGAAGCACTTTGGCCGCCATCTTGGTAAACGTGTAAATGAAACTGTAAATCCATCCACGGGGTTAGAGATCACCAAATTGATGGTTTTCATTTGTGAATGTCAAGGACAGGAAGGACGGGCTTTTAAAAGATTTCCTCAACTTTCGCACTCGTTTTTACCCGCGCACACACACACACAGGCAAACGCATATTTTTGCAGTGGTGACCAGTACGGGGGGTGTACGGCGTAAGGTGTGCCTTTCGTTTTTCAGGGGAAGATCATCGTAAGAAGACAAGCATGCGAACTAGACTAGATCCGTCTCAAGAACTGTGGGATTTTTTTAAGCTAACACTCCTTTGTTTTTGTTTTTTGTTTTGTTTTTTAAGTATGCTAATCGCGTTTAGCATCTCTATCTCATTAAGGTGACAACATATTTCGTAGCCTTTTCTCGTTTCGCTTTGTTAACTTAGCCCTAGCTAGAATGTAGAGGAACACGCTTATCGAGGTATATCGACACGTACTCAAACAAGTTGCGACGGAGTTGAATATGTTGTTTTTTATATATTAGTAACGTAACCAAACCAAGCTTTGGGGTACGACAGCTTTAGATTTAAAGATAAAGAGTGTTTGCTTCTGCCTCCGGCTCAAATAAATATTTTATCTCTTTTATCTCACCAAGGTAAAAGGAGAACATTGACTTTCTGGTATTTCCAGAGTTTATTCAGACAAAACACCGGTCTAGACGGAGCAGTTCGCTCCAGTAACATCGCATTGAAACCCCGCTCGTGAGGACCTAAAATGTGCCAACTGTGCAACGTTCCTGGTTTGTTTTGGTTCGCGTTCACTTCGAAAGCCACTTCAAGGCAGAAATGGCGGCGTAACCCCCTGGGCCACACCAGAAGCGACACGTCAGCGTCGCCTCATTTTGTCGATTCGTCAACTCACTCCGGGTCCGTCTTCACTCCGTCTACGACGCTCTAGCGAAAGCAGCGCTCTCCAGACTTTCTATCACTGAAACTACAAACTGTGGAATGTATCAGCCTTTAATGGGTTAAAGTGAATCTTTGCTTTCGTTTTCAACCCTTTGCTTTCCCTTTCATTCGCATTTGGAGTCTGGTTATGACCGTGGCTGGATTACTTAGTGAGTGTAGCGTTGTTTATATTTCACATTTGCTGAGGTTCATACGGAGCTTGACGGGCACTAGGACCCCGAGACTACCTGAGCTGCCCTTAAAGGTGCCTGACTGAAATAACGCAAATACAACTGAGATATAACAGGGGGTTCAGAACAACTTCCCAGGGATTAAGTCAAATCGAAAGCCTATTCCTGGTCGTGATATTTGTTCCTAAAATAATGGAGTCACTTTTTGCGGAAAATGATATTTAAGTCATCTCTTCATGATGTTGGCCACCAACTGGTAAAATTGTCCTTAAAAGTCCTTAATTGAAAAGATCATGAAGATATTTATTACTGGGTAGGAACCCAGTAATAAATATCTTCTATTCTATATTTGGTTCAGTTTATTCTGTTTTTCTCACAACTTGAAAATATGACTGAGGCCAGTATTTTAAGGAGGTGACGATAATATTTTCTTGACCTTCCATATTAGCGCTGCGAACCCGTCTTTGAGGAACTCTCGCAAGATGAGTTTTTAAGCTACCGGTTAGCGTCCGGTATCAACAGAAACTAGACGAGCGGGTGGTTAGGCGGTTACCATGTCATGCTACCTCGCTGGGAAGCGGGAGTAACATAGCGCCATCTTTTTTGACAAAAGTAAATGGACGTGACTATTTTGAAACAGGTCCCTTGACCTCTCACATCAAGATATCTGAATGAAACTGGGCTCATTAGAACCGCAAGAGTCTCTGCTTCACAGCCATACCAGAGCTAAACAGCTACACAGGCTAAAATAAGAAATATGGCCTCATAGTAACCATTTCAATGTGATGACAGCATTTTTTTTACTTGACCTTGCTGTATAAAATGACCTATTGTGACCTCTAGGATAATCACAGCTTCATGAAACTCTAGACCCAGAAGGTAGACACCCAGACCATTCAGAAAATATATGGGATGTCCAGGTACATTGAAGATAAGGGTTTTTCTGAGCCATTTTCAGAAGAAAGTGCTGGTCATCCAATCGTCAAAATTGTCAAATTCACACAAATCTCCAATTTTCAAAAGTTATTGATACTACATTACAGCATTAAGTTTTCTCAAGTGTTTTTCAAGGTCATGAGGTGGTCTTTTGGGGGGATTTGACCCATTTTCCCCATTCCCAAGTGGTCAAACATGACTAGAAAGTGTACCAAAGCTGTATAATTAAAGGTATCAACCCACAACTTGGTGCAGCAACTAATGACACATAATTGAGCAAGGGAATGGCATCATTAGGCATGAGTATAATGTTTAAAGCCCCTTTACACTCAAAATATTAATAATTCTATCAGGTGTAATTAAAAATAATAATGTTTATTACCTTTTAATTGATAGAAAGGATTGACATACAGTGTCAAGCTGCATCTCAAATGATTCCTTAGGGTCTCAGCTTTCTGAAGGCCACTTGTATGTGGCACCAACTGCTGACCCACACCACCCCCCCAAACTCAAACCCCTCCATCTCACTCGGAACCCAAGAAATGGGCCTGAAGCTGAAGATGTTAACATGGCAGCGTATCTGAAGCATTGACGCACTGCTTTCGCGCCGCTTCTGGTGTGACCCAGGGGCAAGATAACTTTAAAGTGGTAATCCTTAAGATAATTTCGTATAAAAAAGAAATCCCATCTTCAATAATCTTTTTCCGCTAGGCATTCAATACATTTTGCGTTATGTATGTGCTTCTCTCTCTACCTTTTCCATTGTTGGCGGTAGGGTCCACCATTCCAATCAAGAATGCAAAGATGGTGCAGAGGCAAGAAGTGAAAGGCAGCCACGGTGAATTTGATAAACCAGTGTAGCTAGTTTAGAACAAAGACGAGGGTAAATCCGAATGTTGCAGTTCGACCGGAATTGTGGGACATGGAAGTGGAATCTACCCAACACAGATAATATTCTGGATTGCCTCTTAAGCCATCGTTGTTCCAAAGGTGTTCCCATTGCAAAAGGATTCAGGATATATTCTATTCTATCCCGCCTTCAGACCGGGGACTCCTCCGTGTTCGATGTTGACGCCAGGACCGTATAAGGCCGCCCTTAGTTGATCAAACATGTTCACGGAGGAGACATGAACGAACCTTAGTTAACATGATATGAATGAACCACTAAATGCCATTTTCATATTATAATGCTGTGAAAGATAGACTGACAACTTGATAAGTAGCACTAAGCCATTTGAATGAAAAAAATAATTTCATGAAATTTACTGGCATCAATCAAGCAGAGCTCAACGAGAGGCTGCCACCTGATTCAGCACGTTGTGGCAGCACAGATGCACTCTTTTCATGAAAAACTAAAAGAAAGCCAAAGGGCTTCATGCTGGGGGGTGGGGGGGGTGAAGGCATTGGCTACATGTGCATACACTTGCACATGCAAATAAAATTTCTGTTTGCAAGCCAAGCAATCTCTTCTTCTTCTGTTCCAAACAATCCCATCTGGGTGCACCACTACCAGAGATGAGCTCTTCCAGGCGATGGAAAAAAAAACTGGTCAAGAAAACAGACGGGTGATCCAAAGTCTGTTTATGCAAAGGCCCGGGACAATAACGTAGCAGCAACCCGAAACAAAGAGAAAGCTGCATTTTGCTTCCATGCCAGGAAGCGGGAGACCTGAGGCCATGTTACAACAGTACATATTCACCACTCTCTCACCACACATACACACACTCACTCTGCATCTCTTTTCCTCTCCATCTCTCTCCCTTCCTCCGGCAGATGCATACTCCCGATACAAATTCAACATACGTAGGCCCGGTTGCACAAAGCTGCTTCTGTGCACAACACACGCACGCGCACAGCCGGTGAAATGAAGATCTATTCCCCAGCACCTGCCAGCTCCAGCCTCCCGCTCCTCCCGCTCGCCCAGGTGATCCCAAACCTCTTTGAGTGTTGCGGAGCAGGGACGCCTGCTGACGCCAGCGCCTCAGACCATCTGTGACTGCTCAATAGCCAGACAACATGCCAACGCAACTGCTGACCGTCTAAAGTATTCATACATAGTGTGCAGGTATTTCTACGCGGCATGCAGGAGACATTGTGTACACTGTACACGTTTTAGAAATCGCATTGTATGTTATCCCGTGCTTAAGTTCTAGGTGTTTCTGTCAAAGTGACAATCGTGCGTCTGCATCTTTGAACAACAAGGAGATTTGATGAGCAGATTTAAGGGTAACTTCCACCCCGGCAAGGTGGGGAAAATAGCGCACGGCGGACATGCGAGGGTTGCGGAATGATCGCACTGTCGTTAACCTCGAGACGGATCCGTCCCCACCGGCTCCGTGTCACAGCGGCTGCCGGTCCGTCGCTTTCGCATGTAGTGATTATACTTCATTTCACATATTCTAGGGGAAAACTGCCACAAACACGGGGGCGTATTCATCTTCTGCGGACCGATTGCGGTTGGACAGGACGGCGAGACACTTCAACGGCTTGAAATTAATTTGGTGATTTCTGGGTTCACTTTGCAGGCCAGGCAAATCTGCTCCTGGAGAGAGCGATAATGTATAAAAACAACTGCTGCTTTGTCTCTTTGTTGTGCTCAGAGACAATTTAAAAAATAATATGTATAGATAGATAGCTCGGTAAAAAAAATCAATCCATCTGAAGAACCAAATTCACATGTAATTACACAGTTATTACACAGATCCAATACCATGTCTGAGCGAAAAAAAGGGAAATTAAAATTATAAAATAGAATATCTGCATGACTAATCTGGCCTCTTACTGTAGAAACAGTGCACAAAGGCTGCAAAATGTCGCACCACAAAGACCTCTAAACCTAAATTGGGATTTTTCATTTAAAGCGGTAATCCGTAACATTATTTTGTTTAAAAAAAATCCCATATTTGATACTGTGTTTAGCTGGCACATTATAAGAAACAGATATATTTAATGTATTCACGGTATGTATGTGCTCCTCTATATGCTGTTTCCATTGTTGGTGGAAGATGGAGAAGGCGCAAGAAGTGAAAGGTGGCCGTGGTGAATTTGATGAAGCAGTGTAGCTAGGTGTAGTCAGTAAACGGTTGATATGGACCGGGAAAAAAAACAGCACACTCCACCTCAAGTGACGGAGAAAATAAAAAAACAAGTGGAAGAGACCGGTAGAAGGAAAGTTTCACTTTTGAGTGGAATTCTTGTGGGTGCTTGAGTCTGATCTTATGGATAATCACCTGGATTATTAACCTCTTAAAGGAGCCATATCATTCTCCATTTTACAAGTTAATATACTGTAAGTCTCTGAGGTCCCCAAAACATGACTTTGAAGTGCTTTGCTGAAAATACCACTCAGATTATTCATTCTAACTTGTGTCTATTCTTCCAGGCACTGACAGGGTGATTCAATGTGCGTGTATACGTATGCGTGTCTCAGTGTGCGTGTGCCACGCCCACCCCGTAACTGATTCTCCCACTTCTATATGAAGAAGATTAACATTCATTATTTCTACCTTATCAGTCCACCAAGACAACAAATTAACAAATTTGATTTGAGAAATAGGCAACGCTATGCCTTATTTAAAAGTTTGTTCTGACTTTGCCCGCGGTGTCCGGAGCAGAGCGGACCGCACCGCAGCGCAGGCTCCACTCGCTGGCGCTCCAGCCGTGGGTGGAGTTACTCAGATGGGGGTGCGGATCTAATTCTAATGTGTCACACATAATTAGGGTGTGACAGCAAACTTGAACAGCGTGTTTTAGGCCTTTTTTTCTGACCGAGGTAGATTTTATTTTTTCTCTTCACAATTTGTGTGTTGGTAGGCCCATCAGAAATGAATGTGCACAAGCACTGAAAACATGAGATTTTTATAATATGTCCCCTTTAAGCCCAACGGACGCAACCGGCGGGTCCGTAGTCTATGTTTGACGAGCTCTCGCAAGCTCGGTTTTTAAGCTTCCAGTAAGGTTCTGCCATTAGTGGAAACTAGACTTCCAGACAAATAGAAAGTGTATCAAAGCTGTGTCATTAATGGTATCAACCCACAACTTGGTGCAACAACTAATCACACATAATTGAGCATGGGAATGGCATCATTAGGCATGAGTATAATGTTCAAAGCCCCTTTACACTCAAAATATTACTAATTTAATCAGGCGCAATTAAAAATATAATTGTTTAGTACCTATTAATTGATAGAAAAGATTGACATACAGTGTCAAGCTGCATCTCAAATGATTCCTAAGGGTCTCAGCTTTCTGATGGTGTAACACGCATAACACTTGTATGTAGCATCAACTGCTGATCCCACCCACCAAACACCAACCCCTCCACCTCACTCGGAGCCCGAGAAAGGGGTTCCGAGCTTAAGAGGTTAAGTTGTGTCATTTGAAAAAAAGGGCCTCAACTTTAAAGTCTGTATCGATAAGATTTCCACTGCTTCAAACCGCAACGAGTTGAGTGTCTTGACAGGGATATAAAGCTGCAGTTGAGATATACCAGACACTCCATAATTCATTAAATTGCTGCAGAGAGGCTTTTGATAAACACTGTCCTAGTCCTGCCTGTGCCCTTCTTCTGGAAGAAATCCAAGTACAAAGCAAAGGTTGCAAAGCAGCACATGAGCTTTGCTAATGGCGCAGATTTTTTCGGCGGTCACAAGAAGTTGTGGTATTTTGGAAAGAATGGCAAATGCTACTGATACAGCTTTGAATAGCCTTGTAGGCAAGTTTGAGTTCTGCAGAATTGTGAGGAATTTTTTTTTAATCAATCTTACCTACTGTAGCTTTTCTTTTTTTTGTTTTTAAAAACGGTACGCACACCGTAGTTACCAATACACTTTTATCTCCTTCCTTCCCTGCACAGATACTCGGAAAGAGCCAACACAAAAGAACGCAAAGACAAAAAAAGATCCGCCTTACACCACGATGCGTCGGTTCAGGAACCAGTACTTCCGGCGGTGGCGGTCGAAGCCGACAGGCAGCTGGCGGATGTACGGCCGGCTCTTCTGGCCCTCGGGGATGCAGTCGGCCACACCGGGCACCTTGTGCGCCACGCACACCTCACACTGCCACTCGTCCTCAGGCACCTCCTGCAGCGGTGGCTTGACGCACTCCAGGTGATAGACGGCCGAGCACGTCTCACAGCACAGCAGGTCGCCCAGCCGGTGGCACACGCGGCAGTGGTCATCGTAGGCGATCGCACCCTCCGACATCAGCTCCTCGCGCGCGATGTTGGTGGCCAAGAACTGGTCCACCAGGAACTGCAGCACCTTGACCTTGCTCTCCAGTGGCTCATATGGGTACTCCTCGCCCTCCTGGTGCGGCAGAACGTGGCGGTACTCCGGGTCGCTCTCACAGTATGCCCGCACCACCTCGGGCCACGTCATGCCGTCGATGAAGTACAGCGTGGAGTTGACAGAGTCCTTGAGGTCGGCGGGGCCGAAGGTGGTGTTGGAGGTGTCCTCCTCGCGCAGGATGGCCTTGAGCAGCGCCGTGTGCGTCTCCGCCAGCAGCGTGCACTGCTCCTGGCCGCCCAGCGCCGCACAGAAGTCCTCAAAGCGGAACGGCGAGAGGCGCAGCACGGTGCCGAAGTTGCGGAGCACCTCGTAGATGGCGGCCACATTGAGGAGCTGGCAGGCGGGGATGAGGAGGTCCTCCGAGGTTTTGGGCAGGTCCAGGGGGGGCGCGTTCTGGGCCTCGAAAATGGGCGAGCGCGGGCACGGCACTCGACTCCGTCTGCGGCCTGACAGAGGGAAATACAGGGGGTCAAAAAAAAAAAGATATATATAAAGTAAAATCAAAACAGGAGAGCCATACTATGAGTATGGTCTATAATATTGCCATAAATGTTGAATACAGGGTTCCTACACATTTTCCATTTCAAAATTACATAATTACATTTACACATTGTGGCCATTCAGTCCACACTCCCAACACAGAAAGTTGGACAACGTTCCACTGTCAAACATCTCTGCCCAAAGAGCAAGAAAACAAACCGGTGCTACCTATACTCGTATTATTTTCCCTTAACATATTGAATAAATAATATTAGATTATTGTTCCCCCCATATTTTTAGTCTCTTTTAGAAATAAGAACCGAAAATGAGTTGAAAAAAGTTAAATAATTTAATTTTCATGCCGTCTGTGCACCCTTGTTTGTTCACTGTCCATGGAAGCGACGATGAACGCAGCCATGAAGGTGTGGTTTCCTCACACATGACTCATAAATGTTCAGACAAGCTTAATATTTGGTTATTTGTGATACCATGTATATATGCAATTTAAAGGTATTGCCGCATCTTTTTTCAAACTAATTTGGTCGTGGATGTCCAGATTGGGTAGTTATAAGGCACTTGGGGCAGAGCTGTTCTGCAGGCTGTGATGTACAGGCAGCTCTGCGTAGGTGTGTGCGTTCAGTCGCACGCCATACTTCTTGCCTTGCTTTCGACGACATCAAGCTCGCTCTGGGCTGCGCTCGCTCACACAGTGGTAAACATTTCGGCTGCGCTGGCCGCCTGCTCCAAACGGCATGAAAAACACTGCTTGTATGATCAATTTAATTTTAGAAATTCTTAATTTTTTTACTTTTTTAGAAAACAGAATAGGGGCAATAGTCTGGAAACACAAATATTTTTCCATACTCTTTTCTTCTTTTCCATACTTATCCAGACCTGGAAATTACTAAAACTCAAATTCCATACTGTGTAGGAACCCTGTGAATATAATTTTTCTCAAAACCTCTGATATACTTCTAACTTCATAAGTAGAGCAATGTGATGCATCACAGTGGAAATTATCTTTGACCATCATGATAAAAAACTAAAGGTCTCAAATCTAAGTGAGGTTGTCAGTCCTGTCCAGATGTTATGATCTAAAAAGATGGGAGTAAAGATCTTGCGTAGAGGAAGGAATGACACCGACTAATGAGTACAAACAGATGCCTCTGGGTCCTTTAGAAACAAAGAATCTGCATCTTTAGTCCTTACGTTGGCTCAGAATGCGATATCCGTCCGAATTTTCATGAGATTCACATTCCATGACAAATTAATCCGCACGCCTCATGATTATCATTAGTGAACATCACCCTGCTGCCTGAACTTCTCAATGCGAATCAAAACATTGCTGCCCCCAAAGAAGCCAAATTACCTGGAAAAGACGGCAAATAATACAATAACAATATTACATTTTCCATGTCCTATCGACAAGTATTTATGCATTATATCGTTGCACACGGGCATGCTGGCTCGTAGGGGATCATTTCCAGTTCTGTGCGATACATGAGTAGGTCAACCATTGGCGACAAACAAGCAACATAGTCCCTCTGGGAAGTAAACAGCACGTTCCCTGTGGAGTTCCCTGGTTTCTGCCACTGTTCTGCCACACCTGCAAATGCCTACAGGACCTGTGTGCGCTGGCAGCTATGTGCATAAGGGCGCGAATGCATAGCACGAGCAGTGGTGATGCATGTGCACCCATAACTGGGCACATATAGAAATCAAAGTTGTGTGCGATCGCAGTAGGTCATGTGAGTCACGTAACCTCCCTTCACTGCACACATCCCTGTCATGTTCACAACCCGTCTGTCAGCGAAGAGGGCGCGCTGGTCATCTGAGGCAGAGTTATTTGTGTAATCGTCCCTGAGCCACTTATGGCGCATAGAATCAATGGGAGAGCAGTGGAGTGGCAGAAGTGGCCGACAAACCAAAAGACAAAGACTAGAGTCAGGACTCTGGAAAATAAGCCTTTTTAACGTACATTTTGGACGAAAGATGCGTCGCAAATGTGGGAATAAGTGGCAGGCATAGTATATTAAACCACACTAAAACTGTGAATGCAACAACCATAATAATAAATATAGCTGCAGGCAGCAATCCATGGGGTCCAGGTTAGTCGCAACAATTGCACCAATGTAAAAACAAGCCAAATAACGGAAATAAATGACAATAATAATAAACTACTACTACAATGTACTACACAATGTAAACTGGAACAGTGTTTCCCATACATTGATTTATGTGTGGCGGCCCGCCACAATAAAACATTGGCCGCCAAAGATTTTCTATTTCTTTTATTAAATCTTATGATACTGTAGAGCTGCGTGCAGCGCGCCTCTCTGTGCCCTCGCTGTCTGTCGCTCTCTCTCTCTCTCACACACACACACACAGACCTGACTTGACCCGAATCAAAACATGATCATACGCGGATGGCTTTTCCCCAGACGGCTGGCTGAATTCCTGAATAGAAACAATCCGGAGTTCACGTTTAGTGCTGACCGATAAATGGTATTTTCAACGATATGAACGTGTGCGATAAACACATCGCAAAAGACTGCCTGAAACGCGACGCGACAAATAAGAAAAATTATTTTATTTACATGCGCCATACATTCACACTCAGCGACGGCCAATGCTATATACGGTATGATTTAATCTTTTAAGAAAGCACACACAGCCCCCCCCCCGCCACACACACACACACAAATAGAATCTAATTCTGTGGGAAAGACTGTGGAAACCTTTAACCATAAATATGTTCACTTCAAACTCTTGCGAACATTTCACAGCTTATATTTCTTTGAAATTTCACCAAAATCCAGATAAATGTGAAATTATATTAATTTGTGTTGATTATATTAATCTATACTGTTGATTATATTAAGGTATACTGAGATAAGCCTGCACTGTCCCTTTAAGAGTTTAAGTCGCCACTTGATGATGTCCTCTCTCTGCTGCGCTCAGTTCGCGCAAGGCAGCCGTGGTGGGAATTTCTCTTGTACAACACGGACACAAAGCACAATGCAGGGAATTCGCATGTTAACGGGAGACTTTCATTAAATACACACCCATTACATAAACACACAACTTTTGGACGGCGCCACAGATCGGCGCAGATCCTAGAACGTAGGTCCACGAAGGATCTTTTGGTATCGCCAACAGGGGTGACAAAAACACAGTTTTTTAAATAACTTCTACAAATATAGACCGATGTGGATCAGACTTGGACCACAGCGTGTGTGGACTGCCCCCAATACAAATCTTAGGGTTCGACGGTTTCTGAGAGCCAGATACTTGACATGTGATAACGGCTAGAAAGATTAACAAAAACAATAGGGTTCCCGCCCTTCAGGTTAGACCCCTAAATAGTAGCCCCTTTTACACAGCCTATCCAAGCTGGCATTGTTGCGCCTTTATTCCGCAATGCCGCTCTGTATAAGAGGTACGGAGACGGAATGGGGGGGCAGAGTTGACCCACCTCTGTACCGGCAGCAGAGGTAGTAACAGAGGCAAAACAGAGCCGGAACGCAGTCTGTATATAAAGGGACAGCCGGCAAGCCGGCTCAGGGGAGCGTCGTTTTGATGAAAAACAAAAACAAAAAAAACACTCCACTTGGGAGCTGAACCATGTCACAGCGCTGCAGATTTTCCTCTAAAATTCAAATTTATATGCTTTATTATTATTATTATTATATATATATATTTTTATAATAATA
>OMKR01102701.1:0-12007 GCA_900302355.1 Cyttopsis rosea | reverse complement strand
GCCAGAACTGATAAGGTTCAGGGAGATAGGAATTTCCCTAAGCCAAGCATTTCACAGACATCTGCTCTTACTCCAAGAGACAGAATGAAGCTAAAAGAATGCTCAACCCGTCTGCCCTCGCCTTTACTCCCACGATTTAGCAATCCACAGCTGCGGTTAATCATTGAACACTTAACAGCCGCCACACCGTGAAGCGCCCACTGAAGCACCTTCTGTACGAGCAAGTTGGAAAGAAAGTCAACTCAACACATATTAAGAATTAAATTCAGAATACTTTTGACATGCTTTTTTTTTTGGCGGGTACACAATTATAGAATAAGCCTTACATTACATGGCACGCAAACTAGTATGTTTCATACAATGAAAATTTTAAACGCCCCGCCCTGGATCAAGTGTGCATGTACAATACATGCAAAGGCGGGGCGGGTGTGTTTAAAAATTGAATCAAGTCTCCTGGACTGCTTCATACTACCAAACTGGTTAAATATAGAATATAAGAAGAATATCAGAGTATCAGTAGAATATTCCAACAATTATGTTTATGGGATTACTGCAGTCTTCCTTTAACTCTGCTCCCATGTAGAAAGCAGCTCTGGAAAATACCCTCGCAGAGACAGAGGGGCGTTACAGCTCCATGCTCGCTGGATACCAGAACCAGATCAACATGCTGGAATCGGAGCTAGCCAACGTGCGTGCCAGCATCGACCAGCAGGGCCAGGACTACAGGATGCTGCTGGACATCAAAACCAGACTGGAGCAGGAGATTGCAACCTACAGGAGCCTTCTGGAGTCAGAAGAGTCCAGGTATTTGCAATAATTCCAAAGTTCACCGGTGCATCATCATTCAAAGTATAATATGCATGAAATGTAAGCGCCCTTCAATCCTTTTTGATCTAATTTGCTTCCTCTTTTCCTCTCCCTTCCATCATTTTAGACCAATTAGCTCAGGTGAGTAACCGCTTGTTCTACAAAAAAAAAAACATAACAATAATGCAATGTTTTGTCATGAAAACCATTAACATGTTTTTTTTTCTTTTTTTTTGCAGGCGGATCCAAGACCACAGTCACAACCACCACGGTGCGCTCCTCCAGCTAGAGGCCAGCCGGTGCAGCTAGTAGCTGCTCAGAGTCACACACACGCTCACAGTGACTCACAGAGATCTGTTACAACTCACAACGGTGCCGTCCTGAAGACCTACGGCGCCGTGCTCATTAAAAGCTTACGAAACAGCACATTTGCAACTGAAAAACGCTGTTTGTCTCACTGTGTGATTGTGTGTGGGATTCGTCTCTGACAATAAATCTGCTGGCAAATATAAACTCCTGTTTTGTGACTGATGCTGGATTTACAAGGTATACTTTTTTTGGAGATGTTGCGAGCGCCCGCCCGCCGGCCAAGAATGTAACATGAGCGGTTAGGGTTACATTTTCCATTACACATCTGTATGTTTTTTCTTACGGTTGCCATGACTACCGTGCAGCATTCCAGGGGGCCAGGCAGAGGTCTGGGTTACATAACATTGTCAGGAAGGGATTGAACAATGGCCGACAAGTCCAGTGGGGAAAAATAATTGGAAAAGAGAAAATAATTGTCAGGGCATTCCGATAAGCCCGCTTGGACATTAACAATGCCCATGTTTGACTGGATGGTCGCTAAATCAAACACAACATAAATAAATAAAAGATCTCAGACCTTAATAGGGTGTGTTGGAGGGACTTTTTAAACAAGACACGGCCACACCCGGTTGACTAAACTTTGCCCCTGCACACACACAGCGCACACGTTAGATGAGGTGTTCCAACCGGGAGAGTTCCTGTTGCCTAGGAGCAAGCACACACACTACTTAGTGCAGCTTTTAGAGCAGGAAAGCAAACACTGACTCCCACGAACAAAGAGAGACCGTGACACAGGCGACCTTCTTGATTCACAATAAAAGCATCACGGAGGGACTCATAAAGCAGTAGGTGTAAGAAAGACAGCATGTCGAGTGAGTGAGTGAGAGTGAGTGAGTGAGAGTGTGTATGTGTGTGTGTGTGTGTGTGTGTGTGTAAGGGCGAGAAGAAAAAAACTGAGAAACACACAGAGAAAACCAGGGAAATCTGAAGTCTGTGCAAAAGACCTATGTAACCAGTAAAGTTACATACACAATTCTAAGATAATTGTGTAACAATTTCAAAATCCCAGAGGCAGCCGATGTGACTCTTGTACGAGTTTTGTAAAATAAAAAGTAAAGGGTCATCAACGGATAAGTTGATGAAATCTGAAATGAGTAGACACTAAACAAACTTCTAGCGAGAGTTTGCTGTAACTGAGTAATCCTTCATTTAATCATAAGAGCTCAAGTTCAAGGACAATTGATGAAAACATTACAACACTAATCAAAAAGAGATGACATTATGAATCCAGGGCAGTAATACAATTCACATTCTTCTATCAACACAGCAAGACATGATTCAACAATTGCAAGTGAAGCGACATTTATCAAGACTCTCGTTCCGTAGAGTATTTTAAGCTGCTTACAGTCTAACGATGGAGTGGAGATCTGCAGTTTCTTATTGCGTGAGTGTGTGAAACGCTCCCTCCCCCTGGAACTATTCCCACAGCTCGTATGCCAACCTGGAAGAAAGAGGCAGAAAACTGTAAAACCGCAGAGGAAACATGGCGATGAACATACATCACTTCCATCTGCTTCAAAGTGTGAAAGTCGACATCATCTTTGATGCATCGCCGACAGGGTGACAGCGACACAAGCCTCCGGGAAGTGAAAATAGAAGCGCTCGGGGCAATGGCCGCAGGAATGTTTCTGCTTTAAGTCAGAAGTCATCGTGTGGGATGTGAGGAGAAGGAACATTCTTCACCGCGCTGACAGGCTCTATTCTGGAGCCGCGTCAAGTCTGACACAGAGGCTGAGAGGAATGCCGAGCCTCCCCGCTAAAGGCCACTGAGCGATCCGCGAGCTGAGACTGGCCGCAGAAAATATCACGGGGAGAATCTGCGACGATGCCTCAAAGGTACACAGTGTGTGAATTTACACAACCATTTGCATTGCTGTGCAACTAGATCAAAACGTACAATCTAACTGTGAGTCATGGCGTTAGTTGGTGGGTTTGCACCACACACACGTCATATGAATATCCAAAAAGGAAAAAATAAGTCCCATCTCTGAATTAGACCCCAAAAAGCATCTTGGCAATCGATGAATCAAGCACTATAATACTCCTACTGTAGTATTACTGTGAGATTGTGGTGCAATCACACCAGCAGATTCAACAGGTTGTTCTGGTTCAAAGTGCCACGCCCAGCTCTGTCTCACACCGTGAGGTCCGAAACTCTGTCACCCTGGACATGTGCAAAAACCGAGGCACAAATACCGAACAATGATTGCGGGTTGTAAAATATAATCAAATGTTTCACTTGCTGCAAGTACCGAGAAAAACCCAAACCCACTGGACACAATGATTCCCTGTAAAGGATCCATGGACCCATTGTGCTCAGAAAACTAAAATAACATATTTGACATTAACAGATGCTGAAACTGGCTCTGAAGATCTGCCCGGATACAATGAATCATGGTTTTAAAAAGCTGATCTTTTTCTTGTAGTGGTGAAGTGGTGCAAGTATACTGTACGTGCATGTTAAGGAGAAAAGGGAAAAAGGCTGAATATAAAAAATAAAAAAAAGTTTTCAAGTTTCTCATGCTTCATTTCCTCGAGTGAGACAATACTGCCACCAAGTGTTTGGTTTTAACCATCACCAACAGCAAAAATGACCCATGTTCCAAAAAATGAAGTCGTCCGCACCCACCTACGCACACACACACACACACCACATTGGAAGTGTTTTTTGGCTCCTAAAAGAAGTGGAGCCACACACTCTCACACTCTCTCGCTCTCTCCACACACACACGGTAGGTAGCCAGTGAAATTCCACACCTCTCCTCTGTTCAGCCTCGTGTTAGGACGGGGAGCGCCAACAGTAGTGATTAAATGGGAAGTAGCTAATAGACAGAATCGCAAATGAAAACAATCTGTCAATCGATCGACAAGAGCCTCGATGTGAGAAACTCCAGCTACAGGAAACAGAGCGTGAAGTATCTGTTTCAGGGCCTCAGAAGGACACGTTGTTTGATGGGATTAGGAAAATGCCACTAGTACTGCCTTTGTCTTTGAGCTGTGCTGCTGACTCAGATCTCACTTTGAAATGAGGCGCATGCACATGCACACACACGGACACTCACACTCACACACAAAGCGCTCACTCAGTATATGAGCTGTGAGAGCAGCCTCTTCCCATCTCTCTGCCAACATCTGACCTCTGACCTCAAACCTACCAACTTGCTGCAAGATGACTGAAGGGGAACAATGCAGAGCGTCTCATGTGCAAGTCAATGGACGTGCACGTAGGATTTGTGTACAGTGGGACTCTTTTTAGACTTAGGATTTTATTTTAAATCTCTTGCGATGTGGATATAATATAGACTCAGATATTGAAGAAACATAACATCAAAAAAGTAAATTAAGCTGACCAATCATTTTCAAAACAGGGTGACCTAATTGAATGCTTCCACCGGACTTCCTGTCTGCATTGTAAATATTATACATCGCAACGCTGTAATGCGATGAAGCGTTATTTTGACACGAGTGGTCATGACTGAATTATAGGTTAAAGAGAGTGCATCACACCAAGAGACGTGTGGAAATAATGTGCGTTATCATAATCAATGTTTTATACGTTTTTGAAATTGTTGTGAAGTGACGCCAGTACCTGTCCGCCAACATATCCCACATTTTATAAAAGGAATTTATTTGACAAGCCGTTGACATCACACTCTTAAATGCGCAGCGTACCATGAAGTGCCTTGCACCACCCTTCCCCCGTCGCATGTTGTGCAGCAGAAGACAGAATCCAGCACGTGTTTGCTCACTTTGCAGAAGCTGCTGTTCTCAGTACCGCTGCTACGGTTAAACTCATGTTCTGCATAACCTCATCCTTCCCACTTGGAGACGTAAGCTTTAAACTAAAAAGGAAACAAGCCAAATTACAGGAAACTCACCAAGACACTTCCTTGGATTATTATACTTTATTTTTTATAGGGGAACCACAGGTATTTTAAAAGAAGGTTATACAGCGCTGTACATTTGGGAGCAGTATTAAAAGACACCGTATTCATGTCTTCTCCCATTAAATACTATTCATTTAAATTTTCTATAATCTTATAATGATACAGTGATACAATAAAAGCTTGTGTAACTGGTCCTGCAGCTTCTTTTGATATGTCGTCGATGGGATTCTATTTCCTTATGACCTTTCCAAAAAAAGGAAAACAAGAGTTATGATGGAAAACCATGCAACAGGCAGAAACTGCGAGCCTGCGTTGCAGTGATGACTCCCAATTCACTCACACAATAGAGAGAAAGAGAGAAACAGAGAAAGGGGAAAAGAGTGAAAGCGATAACAATTCCATGTTCTGAAGGGTTCAGAGTCGGGTGCGGGGACGTGCGATGCTTTGTGTTGCACCCCCTCGTCAGCCCAGACTCCTTAGAGGCTCACTTCCAGAGCTGTGTGCTCAGGGTCTGGCCAGACGCCGCCGCGGCAGCCCAACCGCTCATCCCTGAAGCGGGCTGACCGAAGGCCATCTGCCCCCCGGCTCCGTTCAGAGTCATCCCCGACATCTGCTGGTTCATCTGAGTGTGAAATGTAGAAAATGGCCATATTGTTAAAACGATTTGTGTAATGACAGTACAGAAGTATGCGCGCGGGTTTACCGCCTCCGTACCTGACCCATGTTCCACTGCGGCTGCTGCCCGGGCTGCAGGGCGTACATGCCCTGAGCTGGCACCATGCCCGCAGGCATCGCACCGCCCTGTGGTCCCATCATCCTCGGCGCCATGCCCATCACGCCAGCGGCGGGTGCGTTTCCCATGAAGCCGTTGGGCATCGTCATGCCAACCATCATGCCAGCGTTGGGCGCCATCATGGCCGCCCCGCTCTGAGCCATCATTGCGCCCATGACAGTGGTGGGAGGCATGGCCGGCCCCATGCCAGGGTACGCCGTGTAGCCAGCAGGGGCTTGAACGGGGAACTGCATTTGGGAGGGGCCCATGAACATGCCAGCTGAAAGAAGAACATCATTACATTTTACCATTTCACATATAGAAGAGATTGCTTGAAGACTTTGTGTAAACACAAGAGAAGCCTCTGACAAATGCCTTAAGGAAAAATGACTATTCCCAATGACAGGGACCAGAAACGAGAACTTGGAACACTTTACTTTCCAGTTCGTTTAATACTATTGTGTCAGACCGCTCCACGTCAGCGGCATCCATCTTGGTAACGTGCCTCAACGGCGCTCCTCATCGGATCAAACCCCGCCCCATATTAGATAAACGGTTGTGATTGGCACGACCATGGCACGGTCGGGTGGAAATCTTGAGTTTGAATGGGAGGGTGGCCAGACATATCTGCCAGAGCAAATGAAATATGAGCACGCAGATTCGTCTGGTTCCCAGGCTAGAGAGCCAATATTCTGCCAACTCAATCAAATTGAGAGGCATTTTTATTTCTCTGCTGGTTATCTAAACATCTGTGCTTTATCTCTCCCTGTGCAACTATTACAACACGCTGAGATAATTAGCAGGTTAACAAGCATGACCTGCAGCGGATTTGTGTCAAATGGAACACACCTTCTGTCAGTCTCATTACACCCACTGTTATACAGTCATCTATTAATGTGTTATTGAAGATGTCATTTTAGTGTACAGCTACTGCCATGATATACACACGTGATAACAACATGCGGATGTCTTCTCACATCCTAAGACATTTACACAATGGCTATCTAAAGGGGCAATCTCGAAGATTTCCGTTGTGTTGTTTTTGGCGGCACCTTTGATGAAAATCAGTAATTGCACGTGTGTCCAAAAGACTTAACTTCCCAGAGTTCCAAACGGTGTCGTTTGTGTGTCAGTCAGTTGTCTTCATCAGAAGGACAAATTTGTTTCTTTTTCTTTGGATTTGCAGTTGTGTTTGAAGTTTCATCATCAGTAGTCATCGATCTTTTCTGTGTTTGTTCGGCCAAAGTAAACCTTTACTCGCAGCGCAAGACGAGACTGGAATAAAAAGTACGCTGCGTGACTTCCAGCTGGTCCCCTCGGTGAGGTGTTTTGTGTGACTGGCCGGTCACTCACATTAATGATCCTTCCGCAGGTTCACCTATGGAAACCTTGTTGACTTTTACTTTCTCTAGATAGTCAAGTTCGATCATTTTCTCAGCACCCGGCGCATGAGTTCACACTGAGAGAACCAGGTTTCTTTGGCAGCTTTTACGTCCATACAATATCTTCTCCCCTCCAACTCTTTCTAAAATTGGATGGGCTAAGGTTTGTAAAGCCAAAATTGTGGTCTAAAATTATAGGTGTCTATATAAAAGCAATGAGGGTGCAGTGTTTTATCTCCTCACCATTGGGAGTCTGTTGGGAAATGCTACTGGTTCCATAGAGTGAGAGGATAGAGTCCTTGGAAAGCGGCTTTTTGGTGGCGTCCTCGACCTTGGAGCTACTACTACCGTCACTGAACAGGTCGAGCTCTCCCTGGCACGACCCCGAGCTGGGCACCCCTCCGACTGCAGCTTGTGTTGGGGTACTTGCTGGGTTACTGGAGGTAGCCTGGAGAAGGTCAGATAGATAGAATGAATAACAACCTTTTAACATTTGTCGCTAAAGGATAGTACAAGTCAAAGCCTAACTCATGATTAATACGTTGAAATCAATGCATAATGACATTGTTGAGCAAATCACAACCTCCAACACTGATGCAATCATTCAGCTGCCTAGGGATGGGTATTTTTAACGGTACTACTACTCTTACCAATACTGCTTATCGAGCCGATACTTTAACGGTACTCTTATCAGTTCTTTTTTTATTTTTTGAGAAAAAAAACAAAACAAAAACAAATTAAGAACAGAATTAACACTGCTTTATTTTCTGTGCATTACGAGGGAAGAGGAAGCCCAATTAACGCCTGTGATCTCTGCTCTGCATCCCCGTGCCCCCTCCCCCGCACCCACCAGCAGAAACATAAATTGCCGCATATGGTCGACTCAGAAAATTAACATTTGAAAAAATAAATGAAACTGCCGGTACGGCTGTGTTGCGAATGGAAGCGGAAACATTGCCGGGACCAGCACATAAAGGGTTAAGTCCATCTGACGTCAGACGCCGTCAACGTGGAGCGAGCGAACCAATCACAAGACTCCGCTGAGCCTCTCTCTGCCCAGTTCTACATCCAACGTTCTTTTAATGCTCCTTTTAATGGATCGAATGCATGTTTCTGATTCAAGTAGTTTCTTTTGCAAATGACTGTCTATAAATTTTTGTGCAGTGTTTCAGCAGAAATGTATTATTCTTTATAAAGAATTTGCGCGCATACGTCCACATACATCCTCTCTGCGCGCAAGTGAATGCGCCCACTCCATGCACTCTACCGCCCAAAAGTGGGTCAAAGTGTAACAATTTAAATTTGAAAAGAGATATTTGAAGTTATGTGTTTTTTTTTCAGGAGGAATATTCTAACGTGCCAATGTTGACAGCCCTAGTTTTGTCCCTTACATGCAAAAGACTGGTTGCACTTGTGGCAACGAGCATGGTCGGCATCAACTCGAGTGAAATTTAACCAGACTTTTGAGCATTTAATTCTCTCAGCACAGGGTCTCCTCGTGTGCAGCCATGGATGGTGGAAAGTACCACAGATTTGCTCAGAGGGAGTCCCTCGTGATGTCTGACTGTGCCCTGACTTATGACTTTTAATTTTTATAATTGTTATTTAGTTACCGTTGGTGCTGGTGTATGGTGACTGTAAAATGACTCATATTTGCATTCCAAAATGAAATTCGAGGAATTTAAAGTACCTTTTAAGCACTATTGCGTCATTGTCTATTATTTATATTAGTATATCTACAAACCCCAATTCTAGAAAATTTGGGACACTGTGTAAAACGTAAATAAAAACAGAATGCAATGATTTGCAAATCCCTTTTGACATATATTCAATTGAAAACAGTACAAGACAATATAGTTAATTTTTTACCTTATCAACATTATTGATTTTTGTAAATATATGCTTATTCTGAATTTGATGCCAGCAACACCTTTCAAAAAGTTGGGACAGGGGCAACAAAAGACTGGGAAAGTTGTGGAATGCTCAAATATCAGCTGTTTGAAACATTCCACAGGTAAACAGGAAAATTGGTATCATGATTGGGTATAAAAGGAGCGTCCCTGAAAGGCTCAGTCGTTCACAAGCAAGGATGGGGCGAGGTTCACCACTTTGAGAAAAACTACGTGGGCAAATAGTCCCAACAGTTTAAGAACAACATTTCTCAATGTCAGCCTCACTGTCTACAGTTCATAATATCATTAAAAGATTCAGAAAATCCAGAGAAAACTGCACGCAAGGGGCAAGGCCGAAAACCAACATTGAATGCCCGTGACCTTGGATCCCTCAGGCAGCGCTGCATTAAAACCCGGCGTCATTCTGTAATGGATATTACCACATGGGCTTGGCAACACTTGGTAAAACCGTTGTCAGTCAACACAGTTCGTCGCTGATCTACAAATGCAAGTTAAGACTCACAAAGCGAAAGCCATATATCAATAACATCCAGAAACGCCGCCAACTTCTCTGGGCCCGAGCTCATCTGAGATGGACTGACGTAAAGTGGAAAAGTGTGCTGTGGTCTGACGAGTCCACATTTCAAATTGTTTTAGGAATTCGCGTACGTTGTGTCCTCCAGGCTAAAGAGTAAAAGGACCATCCAGATTGTTACCAGCGCACAGTGCAAAAGCCAGCATCTGTGATGGTATGGGGGTGTATCAGTGCCCATGGCATGGGTAACTTGCACATCTGTAAAGGCATCATTAATGCTGAAAAGTACATACAGGTTTTGGAGCAGCATATGCTGCCATCCTGCTTATTTCAGCAAGACAATGCCAAGCCACAGTCTGCATATGTTACTACAACGTAGCTTCCTAGTAAAAGAGTGCGGGTACTAAGCTGACCTCTCAGTCTCCCATTGAAAATGTGTGGCGCATTATGAAACGCAAAATACGACAGCGGAAAGCTCAGACTGTTGAGCAACTGAAGTCAAGTAACAAGGGGAAAGGATTTTGGTTTCAAAACTTCAACAATTAAGTGTCCTCGGTTCCCAAACGCTGACTGAGTGTTAAAAGGAAATGTGATGTAACACAGTGGTAAACATGCCCCTGTCCCAACTTTTTTGGAACGTGTTGCAGGCACCAAATTCAGTATATTCATGTATATTTACAAAAAACCAATTAAGTTTATCAGTTTGAACATTAAATATATTTATATATTTTTTTATTTATATATATTTATAAGTCTTTATACTGTATTCAATTGAATATAGGTCGAAAAGGATTTGAAAATCATTGCATTCTGTTTTTATTTACATTTTACACGGCGTCCCAACCTTTTTGGAATTGGGGTTTGTATATATCTGTCATTAATCTCATTGTCATTGACTATGTCTATTTCCAACCATGCTGGATTCAATTTAAATTTATTACATTTCCCTGGCAGAATCTCTGGAAAATATGTAATGCAGAGTGAAAGCCTGATACATCAAAGAATAGTCAGAATGGATCATATTTAATACATCAGTAATTAATGGAAATGTATTGATCACATGTTTGTTTTTTTCTCTTGCACATTTATGAAAAAGGCAGGATTCTGCATATAGCGCAATACCATTAACAGAACCGGGAACATCGGAGCTTATCGATACTACAGTCTTTAATAATTTAGCCCCGGGTGCCGGTATCCATCCCCACTCTTACCTGAGAAAACTGAGCAGCAGACGTGGATGTGGGAAGTGGATTGGAAACCATCGGCCCGAATATGTCCAGGTCGTTGTTGTTCTGAGTTGTGCTAGTGCTACTATTGTTAGCTGACGCAGCTGGAGGTGCATCTGCGGCAGAAAGGCAAAAAAATTATAAATAAATAGATTTTTAAAGGCTTTACAGCTAGTAGAACAGTGAACTTAGTAGTTGACCTGAAATCTGGACGCATCACTGACATTTCCATTTTATGCCAAACTTACTTCATTGAGTTTGAAAAATAACTACAAACAAGCTAAATCTACAGGTAAATAATGTTTCACAGAAAGAAAAACTTGATTAATTTACATGCCTTTCTAGCCTTAAATCATTGAAGCCAATATTACTCCCGCACCACTTGACCTACCGACACCACCCCTGCTTACGAATTGAACATTTCTAGAGGAAACATTGAAATCAATGATCATATGGTAATATTCATATTTGAGAACATGTTGGCACATGCATCATCTTCCACAACATTTCCTGGAGTGAGAAACACGTCAGGAAAGTCACTTACCAAGGCCTAAGAGGTTGACATTGTGTTCGGAACTTTTCAGAGGGCTGATTTTGGGTACTGGTCGACACTCTTCAATCTTTAAAGCAGCGAATAAAATCAGAAAATAAAAAATAAAAAGCGTGATATCAGGTTTTGTTTACAACATGGTGGAACTAGTTGCTATGGCAACAATTGACTATTTTGCATGAGACCATGATTAATGGTCTAATCTATGAAAAATTCATGTCTGTAAATGTTAGTACAGGAACTTTTAGACATATAGTGGTGTGAAAAAGTGTTTGCCCCCTTCCTGACTTCTTATTTTTTTGCATGTTTGTCACACTTAAATGTTTCAGATCATCAAACAAATTTTAATATTAGTCAAAGACAACACAAGTAAACACAAAATGCAGTTTTTAAATGAAGGTTTTTATTATTAAGGGAGAAAAAAAATCCAAACCTACATGGCCCTGTGTGAAAAAGTGTTTGCCCCCCCTGTTAAAACATAACTTAACTGTGGTTTATCACACCTGAGTTCCAGGCCTGATTACTGCCACACCTGTTCTCAATCAAGAAATCAATTAAATAGGACCTGCCTGACAAAGTGAAGTAGA
>OMKR01102700.1:0-12680 GCA_900302355.1 Cyttopsis rosea | reverse complement strand
CCCCCCCCCCCCCAGTTCTAAATTTATGCAGTTTTTTTTTTCCTGCGACCAACCAACCAATGAAAAACTTGGTCATCAAAACGTCACACCCTTGTCCCTGGATTCCGGCTGTGCCTTTTACACAGACGGCGTTCCGGCTCCGTTTCAGCTCTGTGACTACCTCCACTGCAGGCTCAAGGGCAGATCAACGATGCCCCTCCATTCTGTGTTCGTACCTTTTATACAGAACGGCGAGGCGTAATAATGCCGCCACATTCCCGCCTTGAACAGGCTGTGTAAAAAGGGGCTTGAGAATCAGCGTGGTGTGGAGAAGAGTGGACAGCACGACTCATCTCAATTGAAGCGTGCCACATCGCAAAGCAGACGTAATTTAACACCTGGACCGGGTCTGACAACAGTTGAAAACCGATATTGTACGCACAGACGTGCTGTAACCATAGAGGGGTCGAACACACCTGGTCAATGAGTGCCACACACACACCATTCTACCAAGAAGTACACTACACTGAAGATACCATTCAGTAGCAGATGTTCACACAAGTCTGGCAGGTATGGACTTCAACAAACTCCTAGGCTTGGCTAGGATTTTATATTTGGAAGTGTTTCTCAATTGAATATTATTGGACTATGTGATAGTATCTGCTGCATTGTCGCATGGATAGCTGGCCGAAATTTGTACAAGGCATTATTTTGACCTGCCTGATGAACTGTCAGACCACAGGAGAATTATGCAAACAGTAATGATGAATGTTATCATCTCACAGATGTTATTCACACTACAGTGAGCACACCCAAGTCGCCATTTATTGGCCTGTTGGCCGAGTAATATGCATGATGCAGAGAACTAAAATGTGGTAGATGTAGAAGTATTGCAGTGGCAACGTCAGTTCAGCTCAACATTTCATTATCATTGATGTGCTCATGGTTCAAGGTAAGGTTATAAGTAAACAGTGAGTCAGAGCCAGAAACCAGTACAGTAAACATCTGCATGAGATAGCAGTTCATGGTCGCTTTTGTCTCTAGCCCCTTTTACACAGAGATCCTGCAAGTGTGTGTGCTTTTAGACAGCATACCGCGATGCCGGCTTCCCGAAATCGTGGGGGGTGTGATCATGGTGCGTCAAGTACACAACAGCGTCGGCCATAATGAACTTAATTATTAATTAAATTAAACTTATTATTTGAAATTATAAAAAGTTTTAAATTATTAAATTGAATAGACCTGGTAGCCTTGGGTGAGGACGGTGCTGACAGCCGAGCTGTGGACCGGTGTTGCCGGAGCGCAGAGACGTACCTTTTTATTATTTTATTTATTAATAGGACAGGCTGAAAATATCACACTGATTTAATAACATTGGGTGAGGGTTATTGCGTCCGGGACTCCATACGGATCTCAGTAAAGGATGTGTGTAATGCCTCTAGTTTATTTGAGCATAAAAAATATTAAATTATTATTTTTATTATTATTATTATTATTATATTTATTAATAATAAAATAATTAAGCATATAAATTCAAATTGGATTATAGAGAAATATCTGCAGTGCTATGACAAGGACCAGCTCCCAAATTGAGTTTTTATGGCTGTCCCTTTTACACAGACGGCGGATTGGCCCTGTTTCGCCTCTGTTACTACCTCTGCTGCTGGATCAGAGGCAGATCAACTCTGCCCCCCCCATTCAGTGTCTGTACCTTTTACACAGAGCAACAATGCCGAATAAAGGTGCAACGGTGCCGGCTTGAACAGGCTGTTTAAAAGGGGCTTCTGTTACAGTCAGTTAAAATTGTGGTGTGTCAAACTACACCTATAGTGTCATTTACTTAACAAGAGCTGCTTGCGCTGCCATTTAAACCAATCCCCACAGTGATCAAATAGAGGCTATTTTGTTGTAATTTAACCCAGGTGTTTTTAATCTCTAACAGATAGATGTGGCAGTGTGGTTGTGTTGTAACTCAGGTAAAGTCTCCGTCCTAGTTCCAGGACCAGGAAAAGTTTGCCATGGAAAATTATTCCATGATCTCATTACAAGTGATTATTTAAGTGACTGTTGAATTATTGTGGATATACTTGTTTCGGATTTAGTGCATTACTTCTTTGGAAATTAGTAGTATTATATATAAAAAAATTTACCAGCATGGCGCAAACCCTAACAGACTAGTTAAATTCTTGTAGAGGAAATGTTACCACTGTCTGATTCAGGCTGCTATAGTATGATGACCTCCAATGACCTCACCCGTACCCAAAAAAACAAAATGGCAACAAAAACAGTTTTACTGGTGTGCCTGGGTCTGAAACGCATGTAACCTGTATTTTCCACTGGAATGCCTGACATTCTTGTGCCCTTTTTGACTGCCTGTGTAGTTGATTAATCTATATTGCCTTGTTGGGAGCCCCCCCCCCACCCACACACACACACACACACACATATAAAGAAAATAGTGGCCGTGTCAGTCATATCCCCTCCAAGTGCTATCTGTGTTCTTCAGGCCCACAGAGACAGCAAGGATCAGCATCCACGTAGGCTGAATGACACAAACGGGAAGACGGGCACGGTCTGGATTAGACAGGGTTCACTGCTCTGGACAGCTGTAGTACTCGGTTAGTTGTAGATCGCACAGTCTGACTCAGCTTCTTCTCCCAGAGCATGGCCACTCAGGTTTGCTGCATGCTCAGGTTGATAAAGACCATTCTGACTGGGCCACATTGAAGGACCGCCTACTCAACTGATGTCCTCTGCGTAAGCGGAAGTACATACTAATTTGTGCGCCAATGGTGCGAAAAGTGCGAAACAACAAGAAGTAGCCACAACAACAGGCAAAATGGATTCTCTTGGATGGAGTACACAGGAAACGCGCTGTCTTTCATTTGGGCTGAAGAGTCAGTACAGCGGAAACTGTACCCGATTCAACCAGCCAACATAAAATTGAACACTTAAAATATGTGAATCTCCCAATTACGATTCTATCGCACTTAGAGCTGTCCACTTGTGATCAGATCACCCAAGACGCATGTTAATGCCAGGTGTAAACAGGGCCTGTATGTCTCCCCTCATCTTGGACCCTGAGAGAGGAGTCTGAGTGAGTGCCAGTGCGAAACTGGAGTGGTAATACACTGCTAGTGGCTGGGGCCTCTTGGCTTGGAGTGAATGGGAGGATTTCACACAGTGGAGGTGAGTAATGGGAGAAGGGCTCTCTGGTGCACCCTGCACCACAGAATCAAAGATAGTATAAGAAGTATAGAGAAGTATAGTGAAAGTGAGCTCAAACAGAAAACTGTAGCGCTCCAGCCTTTAGTCAGTAAGACTTTGTTTGGTCAGTGACAAGTGTGGGACGGGCTTATGATTTAACTATACTGGCTCCCTTTTATGAAGAAAAAAATGGCTACAGTGAATGAATATTAACTTTCAACAGTAGCTAAAGATAAATAAGAATCTGCATTGCTTAGTCTTTAGTTTGCAGAAGGTCTAAACCTGCAGTCTGGTGTCAGGTTACACAACTAAAAAGAAGCAGGAGCAGATACTAGTCTGCTACTACAAAGAGTTTCTCTGGTTGTGGTTTGGTTCAAACACAGAATCTCAAGCAGGCATGAAAGGAACTTGCACCAGGAAACACAACCTTGAGATAAATGACTGATGGCAAGATTCACCTGAAAAAGCAAAAATCGTATTTTTACTTCACATTTGCAACAGAAAAGTACTTGCAATGCACCAAATAAAGTGGAGGGACAAAATGAATAAAGTTAATGTCTCAGCCTATCCCTTCAGGGGAGTTACTGAGATGTTATAAATGTAACCCTTCATGCGATATTGATGCTATACTGGGCGGCGGGTGCCATAGGAGTGCAAGGAGTTCCACAGGTTCTCTAATTGGAGACCAGTCCAACTCAATGCAACGCTTGGTTTTGTCACAATGTCAACAGCTGGTATTGTGGACGGCTAATTGGTTTCATTATGTCACATTCATATAATCATATTCATGATTATAGCAAGGTTAACCAAGTAAAATATGTCCCACAATAAATGGCATATACATTTTTTTAACCATAACATGGTTAAAAACTCATTGAATCTGGGCCCTCCAACGTAAACACCAAATGTTCACCACCATTTTATCCATTCTGCATCTTGGCTGTGAATTATCAACAGTTGGCCCATGTAAAGGGTGCAGTCAGGGATTATTATCCTTATACTGAGCTGAGACAAGTTGACAATACAAACTTGTACCAAATTTATTGGAATTCAAAACTGATCAAGCTGCCTGACAATCTGTTTTGAGACACAATGAAATGGGTTTATGGGTAGCAATTTTATTGCTAATACCAAGATATCAGCAGTTGCCTTTTAATGTAAATTAGAGTAATATCCTGCTTAGACTTTAGTAAGTGGCTGAAAGCAAGTGCCCAAATAGCAATCTGCTGAAGCTGAGCCAAACCCATTGGTTCAAAGTGTTTAGTGAATCCACTGTGCCCTCCAGGCTGAAAATGGAGTAGAGCGCCTGCTGGCTCAGCTGAGGACCGTAAATCTGCTTTTCTCTGAAGCCTGTTGTGACTGGATACCAGACCTGAGTTGTGTAATAAAACTGCTGCTGGGCTATTTGTCAGGGCAGGCAGACGGAGGAATGCAGTCACTGTTGCACACAAATAGCAGAGTTGGCATGGAATGCCATCTTCACCTGCCTAAGTACATATGGCTTTAAGATGAGGGATTTTGGGATTTTGATACACTTGATGGTGTTGGAAAAATGTTTCACTGACAATTATTTTCTCATTGGATCTCTGTTTCTCTCTCACACGCACTCAATTTTAGCCTAATATGACCAAATCTTGGTCATAATATTAAGATTGTCAACCAACACTTCCAGCTGCGTTTTCAGAGCAATCTCCTTGCTAGGGCAGATGAGCAAACAATTTGATGTGTAGATTTTGTACCCTGGGATGCCTGGATGCAGGAAAGGATAAAATATGTCTCCCAGATGTTGTAGACATGGATAGATGTTTTTATGATCTGTTTTTACTTGATTGTACAGTGCTTTGAATTATGAGAAAAGCACTTTATAAATAGAATGCATTCTTCTTCTTCTGCTTCTTCTTCCTTCTTTTTCTTCTAGCTTCTTACAATAATTGCGATAGCGTTAAATGTCTTTAAGGCTGCATTACACACAAGTATTGCAATTCTTTGAACTTCATAGACTGTTTGTTCTAATCAATGGCTCTTAACTGCTTGGTTATAATATCCACATTAGTCATGGGTGTTTCAGGTGTAGCAGTTACATGGAATCAGGTTGAAGATGAGGTGAGCCATCATTCTGGACAGGTTGTAAATGTGGGCTGAAGTGTTGAGGAGCCCCTGCATTTGTGCACACAGGAGATAATTAAAGCGTAAACAAAGAGCTTTACAGACCAACACTTACAGTTGTGGTCAAAGTTATTTATTTATTCACTTGTCAAGAACATGTATGTCATGACATTTTCAGAAGACCCATAATAAATTCACATAAAAGAACCAAACTTCATGATTTTGTTTTTGTGACAAAGAAGTATGTGCTCCAATCACTCTATCACAGAAATGTAAGAGTTGTGAAATTATTGGAAACTCAAGACTGCCATGACATACATGTTCTTTACAAGTCTATGTAAACTTTTGACCACAACTGTATATATGCCATATATTATAAAAGAGCTCAAATGAACATTCTACACTGCCATCAACTACTCCGTTTTAATTGGACATTGAAGTCTGTTATTGTCATACTCAAATTGAAATGCTCACCTGGACTGCTGATCCAATCCACCTTTAATAATAGGATGTTTTATATTGCAGCATGAAGTCTGTGTACAAAGTCAATAGTACCAGGGACAGGGTGTCGAGGACATGTGACGTGTGATAACTCGCCGTTGCCACTGATTTCCATTGCCTCTTTCCTAACTGCATTGTTTTTGTTTGTGTTTTTTGACGACTACCTCTGTCGTTAATTTTTCTGGATGACTATTTTTTTTTTCCTAAGATATTTATACACAATAAATATTTGAGAAACAGTCACTAATAATGTGGATATAATGATGTAGCATAATGGTGTAGATTAGAAAAAGTTTCTAAAATTGCATTACTTTACTGTAAAGACGTTCTCTTGTCGTAAAGACAACAGAAGGATGTTACACTTGTGGGCACCATCAAGTGTATGTTATAGAGTGGAATTTACGGTGGTTATAGTCCAAACGACAAGACTGTACTATCCCCAGTCATAACTTCTACTCTTGCTTAATGATCACTTCCCCTTCCTTAGTAAATTACAAAACTATTCAATATTATGTACCTATTTCTCCTCAAGGCCCATTGCGAACACCAAATTCCTCACTTTCACTCCATCTGTTCCATCAGATATTGCCTCTCTAGACCATTAACATTATTTTTTGTCTCACTAAATAAAAAACACAATCCAAATAATATGGTTTTCTTTCATGTTTCAGCTTAAAGTAAACTGCTGCCTTTTGACAACTTGGGCAATTTATGGCTCCAGTGGCTGGCCTTTTTTTGCCCAGCTTATCTGGGCCTTGAGAGCCTTGAGGGCCTGGGAGCTAGAGGTTGTTCATGGGGTTTGGGAGTTTTTCCAGACAAATATTACGGTTTGTAGGTACACAACTAATACCCTTGCTGTTTAGACTGTGCAAAGCCATCGGTTATTATTCATAGCTTCATTTTGATGACTGGTGATTCTTCTGTTTTTTGCCCCACCCCACTCCCCTGCAACACACAGACACAGAAATCACCCAGGGGAGTTTTTTTAAGCTCACTGGTTGGACAGTTCACAGCACATAGAAAGTAACTATTTCCACACGGTTGTATTATTTCTCAATATTTGTATCGCTTTGATAGGAAGTTGTGAAAATAGTGAACAGGATGTTTGCCCTTTCTTTCCCCATTTACCATTCTCTTGCTCTCTTCTCTTGCTCTCCCCACCCTTTCCATCCATTGTACCAGGAGGTACCAGTGTGGCTTAAATATACACACACACTTGCATGCACACACACTTTGCGCAGGGTTTTGCAGGCTTTCATATGTCTCCCCATTGCAGCAGACGACAGGGCGTTATCAGCAAAAGCTGCTTTGAAATAACCCAGTGACTGAAGATGGATCATCTATCAACTATGTCCTAACTCGTTCTGGTACTGCTTGAAAACCATTATGGACCAGGCTCTAAACTAGATGGGCTACAACAAAAATGCTACATTGTCCTGGATTCCCTAACTGCATATATGGCATATATAGTACTTTACCAAGGCCTCGTTTCGGCCGCACCCTCTGGCCCTCTACCAGTGTTGGATGTTATGGCTAAAGACAATGCCACCGGTGGCTAGAAACTACATGAACTGCAATGAAATGATACCTCAGCTTGGCCTAATGGACTATCTTATTAGATAAATAGCTTTCCACAGCAGTCCAGTCAATGTACTATTTCCTGGTGGGTTTAACTTAAATGTAAAATTCTGTAGGTAGGATCACCATGGAGATGACAGAATCTGTGTAAATTTGAATCAGATGGTGTGTGACTAGGCAGGAGTGGCTGGCTGTAAGAGGAAGGTCAAAATTCAACTATGGTGTGGCGTCATAGATTTGTTAAAACTACAGTAGTCTTCAATGTGTGGTTAATTTGGTTAGTTTGTCCACTAATCTAAAACTTTTACTTGCCACCTAGTCCTTGGAGCCCTGTAAACAATACACAAACACACACTCATTCTCTCTTCCACTCGCTCTAGCCCCTCCCTGTGCCCTGGGATAAGCAGACTATTAAGCTGTCTCCCATATCCGTGCGTGCTTGGTGTGGCGTGTGGGGGAGAAGTAACTGCTTGACCTTTGTAGCCCCTGAACTAGTAGTGCTGACGAGGCCTTAGCCAAGAGTCTGCTTCAGTTAAAGGGCTTCTTTTCTCTAATGCATTACCACAGGGCTTCTGAACCCTTTTGTCCACAGACTGGGGTTGGGATGGGGGATGTTAAACAAGCTCGTATTTTAACAGAAATAAATAAACAAAGAAATTATTATCTAGATGAAAGACAATTCTACGCCGGCAGCTAGCATATCAGAAACTGCATCCCGGTAGCCAATATTCTGCAGACCGGTGCTGGGTCACGCACCAGTGATTGGGAAGCACTGTATTAACACATTGCTGTGTGTGTGTGTGTGTGTGTGTGTGTGTGTGTGTGTGTGTCAAAGGAGGGAGGTTAAGGTTAAACTTTTGCCTTCTCATATATTATACAGTTGGTTTAGCAAGCCTAATCACTGTGCAGCTGTCACAAAATTACTTTTGCACTGTGTCAACGCTGCAACACCTGAGGGCTCCACAGTGGAAAATACTGATCTGACGCTGAATGTTTAGGATCAACAACTGTATTGTCTTTGTGCTACCAGCAGCCTGTCATATGTTAGTTTAGAGTTTTTGATCCGGGATTCATTTACTATCTTTTGATGGGATTGTTGTCAAACTTCATTGGTTGACCTAGGAAGTGGTTTTTGACTTTATTTTTATGTAATAAACACTATATATTTTAAATTATAGTACATAAATAAATCTTTTAAAAACACAGTATATGTATTGGATGTAAAGGTTCACGTTTTATTATCCAGGCATCCATCTTTCCATGCTTCCATGTAGGAGTCTTGAATCGTTAGTGTTTGTTCAGCTGTTCTTGCATGTGGTTTTCTATGCTGTAAGCCAGTGTTTTAATTTGATGTGATGATTCAACTTTAGGCTTAGTCCTTTGATGTAAATGCATCTTAATTTTAGACATATCTTTGTCATTTTATTATTTAAAGTGTTAGTCTATGAAAATTCAGTTCATATGACAAATCTTTGAGTTATGTGATTGAGAACACATTTTTTGTCTTTTTTTTAGTTAAATGCATTTGCTATTAGTCAATTTGGATTTCAGTGTTGTACACAAATACATCATCAAAACCTGATACTCATACAGTTAAACGTTTCTATGGTGGTAGCTTTTGGGAAATTGTTTTAACTCGTTTTTGGAAGGTGCTATATAAAGCTTTACTTACTGTACATGTCAACAGTTCTGACTTGTCAACCTGTTATTGAACCTAAAATGCTCATAGCTCCAGGCAGGCAGCATTACCAACATTTGGCATGCTACCACAAGGTTGTCTTGTGACATTGCAACTTCCCAGCCATCACTATGGAAGATAAATGATTAGAAGTGCAAACATCTTGAATACATACATGTCGGGCTCTAACACTGTTAAATCAGCATACTTCAGCCTAGGACTGCTGGCAAAAATCTCATGATTATTTTGGTCAATATTGAGATCACAATTGATGAGGCATCGATGCTGTCTCAAGAGGGGCCTTCTCCTTAGAGGGGACATATAATTTAAATAAAAATAGGAATGCCCTGTTTAATCTGACTAAATGGTTATGGGTATTAACGTTCATACCTAGAATTACGTTATAGCACTATGTCAACGCATAAAAACTTCAAATTATTTACTGTCAAATCTTGTCTTTTTTATTTGTTATTATTGTTGTTGTTGTTATTATTACCACAACAGTTATCACCCTCTTCATCTCAGTTGTCAGTCTGGCTTCGGTGGACCCTCTATTGTCTTCACTGACATATTTTACCGTGAATCTCGGGTCCAGGGCAGAGGCCATGTCGAGCAGCTCTTGTGTTGCTGTGTCATTGTATTTGTCATTGAGATAGTCCACTATCTTCTTTTTGATGCTTTTGGTGAGGTCTGAGTCATCCTCCTGCACCGCCAATATTGAGTTGTTGAAGAGGTGGAGGGGTTGGTTTAAAAAAAAAAAAAAAAGACATTTTCATATTTCTCTCCAGAAAGTGCGTCTCTGAATTCAGAGGGCTGAGCGAGTACTTATTGATGGCCTCCAGTTCATCAATGTCCTGCCACGAGGGGGTGAGATGTCTGGCCTTTCGGTAGTTTGAAAGGACCTAGGTAATGGCCTTCTGCTGCTCGAGGACCCTATCGATCATGGCCTGCCTAGATCCCCATCTGGTCGGATATTTTGTCTTTAGCGAGTATTGAGGCAGATTCGGCTTCTTCTATGCTTCTGCAAGCTCCCTCTTTTTTTTTTTTCTCCAACTGTAGGAGAAAGCTGCTGACCGGCTTCTTGCAGAGCCCCATCGCACGGTCGATCCTGGGATCTTTCATCGCATTCTCTAAGATTACAACAAATATATACAGTAGTATCATGATGATCATCATAAACTTCATCAAAGCATCATTTTGTGTGTGTGTGTGTGTGATCAGAGTAGCTCACATGACATGCTAATTACCTATTATTCTTATTGTTGTTGTTAAAATCATATATTACACACAATTAAATCATATTACACACAATGAGGAGGAAGGAATCTTACTCACCTATGGCCAAGTGGATTCTATGCCTGAAGCACTGGAGCCTCATCCATCCATTGATGTTAGCCACCAGCTTTATGTTTGAGGCATTGTCCATAGTGATACAGACGAGCTTGTCCTTCTTTAAAGCTGCAGTAGGCAGTTTTATTTTGGTGTCATTGGGCAAAAATTTCATAATAATCTTTCAGCATATTGTAATTCAAGAGTTCACAGAGAACTAGACTTCTGCACCTCCTCTTGGCTCTCAGGCTTTAGAAAATCTTACTGTCCCATTCATTTTCCTGTAATATCTCCTATTATCAAGCTTGTTTTGTGTGCACGTATGCAGCGTGTGCATATGCCTGATGCGCTCGTCTGGTGGGAGGGGCTTAGACAGGGAGTAGAAAGGCAGGTCCGTCAGTCTATTTTGAAATCCTGGTGTTTTTTTGCCTTTTCCTGAAAACTGCCGACTGTAGCTTTAAGCCCCATGCAGACATCGCCTTCCCTCAGTCCATGGCTGATGTTTTGCAGTTTTGTGGTCTTCAGGGAAAAAAAACGCAGTTTGGAGACACTTCGTCTTCAAATTGAAATCATTGTCGATGTAATGAATTGTAAGACTGATGTAAGGCTCCATGGTGCGCATGTCCCTTGTGTTGACAAAGTATTTGGCTATAGACACATCATTTGCAACTTCCTCACAGCATTTATTACACAGGGCAGACAGTGTAACTCTAAATGGTGACGCGATGGCATCACGTAACGCTTGTCCAAAGTGTTTACCAGTTTCTTGAATCTCTGGTTGCTAATTGAGCGCATGTCCTTTGCTAGGAAGAATGTGATGGCATCTGTTATTTCTTTGTCTTTGTGAGCTGGATGGGTAGGCGGTTGCATTATATAGAGTGTCCTTCATTGATGACTGTGTTGTCAAGGGCGCTTTACTTTTCTGTTTTTTGCTGCTTTATTGTTTGGTCATAAACCACTGTGATTGAATTTCAGATGACTAAACAAATTGGTCGTGTTGCCTGCGTAACAAACCTTGCACAGTATTTGTTGTTGGTCCTTGTCAGACTCCTTGAAACCAAAGTGTTCCCAAACAATTGAATTGGTTTTACTTTTCTTGGTGACCAAAGGCTCTCTTTCCGTCATCTTGGCTCGAGCTGAACAAAACATGCAACAGCCTCGCTGAGAGTGAGTTTGGGCTTTTAGGGAGGGGCAAAAGTGTATCGCTATAAAGGAAAGGGGTGCGCTGGATTTATAACAAATAAGACAAAACTAAAGCATTGTTCCAATACAGAATGCGGCACAATAATTGTTTCATTCCGATTATCTTGTTTTCATAATCGTTGGGAGCCAAAATCGTAATTGAAAATAAAACTTATCTATTTTATTTTTATATAATTTTTCAGATCAGCAAAAAATAATACTAAAGGGAGATGAATATAACTTTGCTTTCCATTTATTCTTTAAAACACTTAAAGTAAGGTATTTTGCAAATGGTCTTAAATGAAAACATCAAGATGTCCAATGTTTAGGGAATTATTATTTTAATAAAAAGTAACAGCGGCAGTAAAACTATTTCACTATGACCCCGTTTACACTTGGCATTAACATGCGTCTTTGGTGATCAGATGGCTGTCGGACAGCTCTAATGCCAAGTGTAAACGCACCCAATGCGGGCTGAGATCCGATAGCTCAGACAACACTGGGAGGTGGTCTGGTTCACTTATATCTGCATTCGTTTAGCAGTGTCAACGCAATGCGTCCTGGGCCACATTGAAAGATAAGTTCTGTTACACCACTAGGTTGTTTTACTGATGTACCGCCATATACAGTGGTGTGAAAAAGTGTTTGCCCCCTTCCTGATTTCTTATTTTCTTGCATGTTTGTCACACTTAAATGTTTCAGATCATCAAACAAATTTAAATATTAGTCAAAGACAACACAAGTAAACACAAAATGCAGTTTTTAAATGAAGGTTTTAATTATTCAGGGAGAAAAAAAATCCAAACCTACATGGCCCTGTGTGAAAAAGTGTTTGCCCCCCCTGTTAAAACATAACTTAACTGTGGTTTATCACACCTGAGTTCAATTTCTCTAGCCACACCCAGGCCTGATTACTGCCACACCTCCAATCAAGAAATCACTTAAATAGGACCTGCCTGACAAAGTGAAGTAGACCAAAAGATCCTCAAAAGCTAGACATCATGCCGAGATCCAAAGAAATTCAGGAACAAATGAGAAAGAAAGTAATTGAGATCTATCAGTCTGGAAAAGGTTATAAAGCCATTTCTAAAGCTTTGGGACTCCAGCGAACCACAGTGAG